>CM034537.1:67909318-67915739 GCA_020002185.1 Paraescarpia echinospica | reverse complement strand
GTAACAAACGTTACTACGACCAAGGAGCCTCTATTTGGACAGGAGGCGTCACTGAGCGAGAAAATGGCAGTCTACACTGAAGGTTTTTGTCCGCCATTCGGGAGGGAGGCAAGCGCATGAGCCTGCGGGACCGCAGCGCGCGTTGTTAGCATATAATTTTATTCAGTCACCTCATTTCATCAGAATAATCACCAAGCAGTGATGCGTCATATAAAATGAAATATATTAACGTAATCGTTGACGTTTTTTACCTATCACAATTCAAAATAATGAAATTTGCAAACAAATCATGCAGAAACGTTGCAATTATTTATTGAGCCATCTGAACTTCGTCATGTTTCAACAGAATAATAATCAGGCTATACCACTTCTTATATAATTAAAATATTGAAGTTATCGTTGAAAATGTTGAGCAATGATAAATGCAAACAACTGCATTTTTGAGCGCGTGTGGTCTGGCTTGGCGCACCTCCAGAATGGCGGAAGAACTGCTTACGTACTTAAAGCAGCGCGCGCTGCACCGTCTTGTATTGATTGATATACGGGTCTACGTCGGGAAACCGTCTTCTGCATCTGGGGATAGGCATATGTTACTTTTTGCTAGTACACGTAATGTTCCCAATCTAAGCACTGAAAATAGATACCACACACACACACACACACACACACACACACACACACACACACACACACACACACACACACACACACACACACACACACACACACACACACACACACACATACATACATACATTTCATACAATCGTTAAAACGAAATGTGTATTTGCATGGTTTTAATGAAAAATGCACCATTTTCACATTGTCTATAATAACCAGCAGATTGACGCTCTGTCGTTCATTGCTGCTGGGATATTAAGTCGATGTTTGGTCCAATATTAAAAGTCGGAAAAAAATTAAATCCTGAGTATACCGAAATCTGATAATGTGTCGGATGTGTGCGCGTGTGTGCGTGCGTGTGTATGTGCGTGCGTGCCTATGTGCGTGCGTGTGCGTGCGTATGTGCGTGTGTGTGCGCGCGCGCGCGTGTGTCTAAAATACAACCAATAACAATTAGCTGGTGTGTGCATAGATTTCTATGACACACGAATTCTTATTCAGTTTTGCCAAATATATAAATATTTTGAATTATATTTCCAAAATAAAACTACGCTGCCAAAGTTGTTTCAGTACTTGACGTATCTTTGTGTGCCAAACAATACATTCTGGAACGACCGTTCTCAAAATAGCGGTCTTATAGCGACAGTCATTGACGTAGCTTTATAATAGTGCTGCCTCCTGTAGGACAGATTATCTGGTACAGATGCTGCCACCTACCGACCACATGACGTGCAACGTTGTAGGATACAACAATAAAATACAGCATAGAGCCTATGTCTAGAATCTTAGTGTTTCGTTTTCTCACGTGGATGTAGTAACTTTAGAACACATTTACTTAGATACCATAATAACGCACGTATGCATGTGTGCTTGTATGAATACATACGTACGAATATTTGTGTTTGAGAGAGAGAGAGGGGGGTAGGGAGGGAGGGAGGAATAGAGAAAGGGAGGGTGGGAGGTAGGGAGGGAGGGAGGGAGGGAGAGAGAGAGGGCGGGAGGGAGGGGAGTGAGAGCGAGAGAGAGTGCGTGTTCTGCGTGTGCGGCTTGTGTGTGTGTGTGTGTGTGTGTGTGTGTGTGTGTGTGTGTGTGTGTGTGTGTGTGTGTGTGCGTGTGTGTGTACGTATAATTGAGCTTGCATATGCATGCGGGGAGGTTAACGTTTTCCTCTTTGACGACTTTCAGGGATTAATCTACGACCCCTAGAATAGGACGTAAGACGTAATGGACGCGTAATACGCAAGACGTAACCAAGCAATTGCAGGAATTACGCGCGCTTGTTAAAATACTTCGGGAAACCGGTCCCTGCGTCATCATTACGTAATACAACACCATTTCCAACAAGTTGATGTAATGGGGTGGATAGAAGTGTGCTACGTATCTATGGTTCTCACCAACCAAGTATAGTTACGTATAGTACAAACACAACATCTTACAATCAATATAATTTACAAATCCATATCTAATGCATACGGTGCCTATAAAATATGATGTTTGATTCTAAGGAGGTTTAGCATATATTTATTAGTATGGATGGTCCCGTTGGTGGCGCCACCTTCTGAATGTAATTGTATCCGAATTACGCACGAACTTTAACAAGATTTAACAAGATTTAACAAGATTGCCATCCAGAGAATTAACTCTAGATGGCAGGTGGACAAGGAAGCCCTTTGGCTTATCTAGAGTCCAACCCTTTTATCTACATATATCCAGCCCTTCTGAGGTATGTGTCGATTTTATTTTAAAACATATTCACACTACTAGCACCCACACAATCATCAGATAATATGTTCCATTCATTCACAGTCCTTTGTGAAAATGAGACCTTTCTCACGTCTAATCTACACTGCTCCTTTACTAATGTAACTTCATGTCCTCTAGTCTTTCTATCTTTCTTAACTGAAAAAAACATATTTCTATCAATATTTTCATAACCATTCAATATTTTAAACACTTCTATCTGATCTCCTCTCAATCTCCTGGTCTCTAGTGTTGTTAAACCACATTCTTTTAGGCGTTTTTCATAACTAAGATCCCTCAGTTTTGGTATAATTTTAGTCGCTCTCCTCTACTCTTTCTAGCATATCTATGTCCTTCTTGTGGTATGGCCTCCACGCTTGTATACAATATTCTAAATGAGGCCTAACTATTGTTTTGTACAGTGGTATTATTAGTTCTTTTTCTTTATATGCTATATTTCGCCTAATCAATCCAAGGATTTGATTTCCCTTTGAAGCTGCAATTCCACACTGCTCTGAAACCTTCATGTCAGCACTAATTGTCAGCCCTAAGTCTTTTTCTTTTACAGTAGTACTTAGTACAGTTCCCCCATTGTATATTCTACATATTCGTTCCCATGTCCTGTGTGAAGACATTTACATTTCCCAAAATTGAACAACATTTTGCCACTTTTCAGACCATTTGATCAATCTGTCAAGATCATCTTGTAAATGCTGTCTATCTCCATCACTTTTAATCCTTCTAAACACTTTTGTATCATCTGCAAATTTCAACACCTTGCTAGCTATATCATCGTCCAAATTTATATATATTAAGAATAATATAGGTCCCAGTACTGATCCCTATGGAACCCCACTCAAAACTGATTTCCAGTTTGAAGCCTCCCCATCAACAACTACCTGTCTTCAGTCAATCAGCCATTTTTCTATCCAGTTAATTATTATACCATTTCCTATGCCATGGGCTTTTAGTTTAAGCAGTAATCTCTGATGTGGCACTTTGTCGAAAGCTTTTTGAAAATCTAAGTAGATGATATCTACTGGTGATTCATCATCTACCCACTTAGTGATATCTTCCAAAAAACATAACATATTTGTTAAGCATGACCTCGCTTTAAAAAAACCATGTTGAGATGGTTTATCAAGTTTTGTTTAACAAGAAAATCCACCATGTGATCTTTAATTAGTCTTTCTAACCATTTACAAATCACTGCTGTTAAACTCCTTCCAATTGGTCTATAGTTCTCTGACTTTGTTTCTCGAACCTTTTTAATAACGGTATAATGTTTGCTTCTTTCCATCTCTAAAAGGAACCCACTCTCTTACCTAATGTTGAAAAACTGTTGCAAGCGGTATGCTAATTTGTTCTACAATTTTTACTAGTAGTTTGGTGGAATACCATCCACTCCAGGTGATTTATTTCCTTCTCCTTCATAGCCCTAATTTTCTTAGCTACCTCATTTCTGGGGTTGGCAATTAACTGTGTCTTAAATAGTCTGATTCTCTGCCCCCTTGAACTTCTAGCCTCTTGATACTGGTGAACTAGTTCTCTCTGGTAAACACTCGAACTAAAATACTCATTTAGGGTCTTCAGCCATTAAGAATCCTTCTGATATTATATTTCCAAAGTACTGCCTCTAGGAGTGAATCTGATCTTATCCTGAACTTTCTGTTTGCTTCGAACATACGCATAAAAACTCTTGCTGTCATGTTTTATATTACAAGCTAATTTATGTTCATAGCTTCTCCTTGAATTTCTAATTTCAGCTGTAGCTTGGTTTAGTGCTTCTTTATAAAGGTTGTAGTCTTCGTCATTGCCAGTACGTCTATAAGACTTCCACATCATTTGTTTATACTTAATTTTTCTAATGGCTTCTTTCTATAAGTATTTCTTTCTGGTCCGTTTCCCTTGTTTTTTGAAGGGAACAAATTTATCTACGATGCACTCTATTTCATTCTTTAAGATATTCCAGCATTCTGTTGCTGTCTTATTCTTCAGTGTATTATTCCAGTCTATCTTTGCTAAATATTTCCTCATTTCCTTTATATCTTCCTTTGTGGAAATTTCTCCTGAACTGCTTTTTATTATTTCTTTCTGATTTTACTTTGATGGTAAAATGTATCTGGTTGTGATCACTACTTCCCAGAGGCTCACATAATTTAACATTGTCAACTAATTGATTCTGTGAGGACAAAACCAAGTCTAACACATTCTCTCCCCTGGTTGGTTCTAGCACATGTTGAGAAAGGAAACTATCTTGTACTAAAACTAAAAACTTGTGGTCCTCACTACCCATACTCTGTAGAGATTTCCATTTTATACGCCCATGGTTAAAATCCCCCATAATAACACACAATCCTGCTCTTTGCCCACTTCCCTTTATAGTTTTGTATTTTTCTTTACCCCTTCTATGCTTATGTTTTGACTTCTGATAAACTAATCCAACTGTTAACGCTATTTCCTGTAACTATGTTAAGCACCAAACAGCTTCTTCGCACCCGTTTCTTGCCCAATTTTATCATAAGCCTGATAGATTCTTTTAATATATAAAATAACTCCACCTCCCCTTCTTCCTATTCCTCCTATCTTTCCTCAAACATTACATATCCTGTCAGTCCCAATTCGGCATCTGATATATCGGCTGCCCATGATCTGGTCATACCCCTATTATGTGAGGGTCAATATCTTCTACCATAATGTTTAGTTCATTTCTTTTGTTTACTATACTCCTTGCATTTAAACAAACACATTTATACCCAGCTTCAGAACAGTTTTCCAGACTGTTCTTTGCTGAATTATTTTTGCTGCCTTTATCTATGCCTCCAGTTTCAGGCTTCTCTGCGAGTCCCCCCTGCGAATTTAGTTTAAATAGATGCAACCTGTCCCACTGTCAACAGATCGCAGCAGATTCTCTGAGAATACTGCTGCCCCCTTTCCACTTAGATGGAGGCCATCTCTCATGTACATATCTTCTCTCCCAACAAAGTACCCCCATAAATCTATGAATCCCACGCCCTCTTCCTCACACATCTGCTCAACTAGTGCGTTGATCGCCATCCTCTTACAGTTTCTGTATCTTGCCCCCCTTCCTCCCATTACTGGCAAAATTCCTGAGAGAATAACCTGTTCCACTCTTGTCTTCTTTAGCTTCCTCACTAGATGTCTGTACTTCTGAACTATACCAGTTGTTCCCTCCTTGTCTGCATTGTTTGTCCCAACGTGTACTAGTATAGACCCTCCCTTGCCATGCCCCAATACCTTCTCTACCCTTTCGGTCACATGCTCTATCCTAGCCCCCGGTAGACATACAACAACGTCCTTCCCCTCGCATATAGTCTTGTCTGTTTTTCTCAGAATTGAATCGCCCATAAACACTCTCTCTTTTCTCTTTGCCCCCTCAATCACTGCCTCGGAGTAGCTCCTCCGGTTTGCATATGTCTGGTTGTTGTCTTTTCCTCTTGTCGTCTTCTCTCCTGTCACATTCTCTTCCATTCCCTTCTTTCCTGTCGTGTTTTCTCTTGTCCCCTTTCCTCCTGTCATCTTCTCTTCTAGCACATTTACTCTCACTTCCTTTCGTCCCTTCTTCTTTCCTCCCATCACATTTTCTTCTCTCCTCTCCCGTCCCTTTTCCCCGGCTACCTCCTTCACTACGGTCACTTTCTCCCCTGTCACCTTCACGCCTGTCATGTTTTCTGTTTTTTGCTGAACACTCTGTCTTCTTCCATCAGTCTTCTGTCTCACAGTCTTACCAACTGCCTCTGTGGTATCTACCTCTTCACCACCTGTATCGCTGTCGTGTCTCTCCTCGTTCTCTACAGTCTGACTACCTGCTGATCTATCCCCACTGGCCCGTTTTCTTTTCCTCTGCCGAACACTTTTCCTCCGTCCCTCTGTTTTCTCAATGTCTTGTTCCTTCACACCGGTCACCTTCCTTCCTCTCAGTCTCCTTTCTTCAGTCTCCGTGTCACAACTCTGCTCCTTCTGTGTTGTAGAATTCTCAACTCTCTCCGCGTCATCCCTCTCTGCTCCATCTATTTCTATGTTGAGTCTCGCCTCCATC
>CM034537.1:67791818-67904318 GCA_020002185.1 Paraescarpia echinospica | reverse complement strand
ACGCACTATTGCGAACCAAGAAGGTGAGAATCGCTTACATGGGACGGATAATAAGACAAGATTACTTGACCTAAGCCACGCACTATTGCGAACCAAGAAGGTGAGAATCGCTTACATGGGACGGATAATAAGACAAGATTACTTGACCTAAGCGGGACAAACCGCATTTGCGATTTAATTACCGCGCACCAAGAAAATGTCAAATCAATTCAAATTTTATTTTGCAACAACAACAACAGTAATATAACAGTATAAACAAATCAACCGTATAAGATAGTAAAGTTGTGTTGCTTGGTGATCACATGGGATATTGTACGCCGTCTTCCTTTGACCCCATAATCCTAAACAAAAACTTTGAAATATATAATTCTACGTGTGTGATTGTATGGAACAGAATGACGGTCCAACGGAGAAAAATCGAGTTATAAAAATTACTGTTAGCAAACAATTATAAAAGATTTATCTAACATAGATCTAAAAACATCTAATTGCACTCCACACATCTGGGATTAAGGCAATGACCGTGGTTAGGATTGTTGTCTACATATTGTTTGGGTAATACTCTCGTTTGTGCTAGATTGTTTTCCATAATGATTTGCGACCACATTTCTCCATTTCTATAGGCATAGGCCAGATATATTGCACCAGCTAACGGAACAAAACCTGTTATTTGATTGTTTGCAGCAAAAAATGACAAAATTAGTTTGGTTCGACATGTTATGATAGGCCTATGAAATTATTCAAGCGTTCGCAAGTTACCCTATATAACGATCAAAGGTAACTCTTCCTATGGTGCTCACACCATTCTAAACCGACTGCACTCAATACATTGTATTACTTCATAGGCGTCGGAACGTGTTGAATATTGGGAGGACGTAGCCGGAGCCGGAGCCGGAGCCGGAACCGGAGCCGGAGCCGGAGCGTCAACACATGACATCGACGCGAGGGATACTGTTGTAGATTGCTCGTGGTTCGAGGACCCAAGAGGTGGTAGTGATGGAGATTTGTCACGGTTCGAGGGGGTTAATATTGGAGATTTTTTGCGGTGTCGAAGAGGATGGTGTTGGTCTTTTTTCGCGGTGTCAAAGAGGAAGTAGGGGAGACCGGGGCAAAGTGGATCGGAAATTTTCTTTTGCAGCATTTCTCCTAGCTAAATGACAGCGCGGTTCATTTATATGGTGGAAATGATACATAAACTTATTGTTTGTTAACTATGTCTCTTCATATCCTGCCAACTGCCAACATTCGGGGCAGAGTGGATCAAACATTATAGTCTAACAGACTATTCATGAATAGTGAAATTATTTCACTTAAATGAGCTAATTCACTAACTGTTATATTACATAAGGTTAAACATAATGCTCTGGGTTATAATTATTACAATAGTATGTTTACATTACAATAGTAGCCTGGGCCTAGCTGGGCCTAATGGCTGTAGACAAACATCGAAAAACAAATAATGTTATTCAAGAGTTTTAGGCAAACGTATGCAAATTACAGCTAAATACAATGCTGTAGGATTATGTTCAGGATTGTAAAGATTAAAAAAATACAAAGGTAACATAATTATCATGCCTCGCATATTGAGCCACTTTACCTCGAATACACTCAGCACACACACTCCACATTTGTCTGCAAATGGCTGTCTGCAGCGGAGAGAGAGTACATGTTCGTTAGCTTCATGATACATCCCTCTAATTACAAACATGTGCTTGGTTTCCTATTCCAGAATGATCCACACCAAATCACAAAAACAATAGTCATGACATTTTTATTTTGATATGAAAAACATACTTCACCTTGCTATTCGCCACAAGCGAGATCTGTCTCGAATAGAAGCATTACTCTAGATGAGGATTGCCATGAAGCGTAAACTGATTAGAGCATCTTGGGGTTCCCATGTATCAGTTTATATAAATAGCCACTGGTACACTGTTCCCCTTAATCCACTGTGCCCCGGTCTTCCCTATATTTTGGAGATTTTTCGCCGTTTGGGGTCGGTAGTGTTACAGAGTGTTTGGGCGCATCCAATTGTACAACTCTTGACGCTAACCAAAAGATCAATAAATCACTACATACTGGTGGTTCAGCCCACATTCGAAATATTGTGGCTCAGTCACCCAAGCCCTTCCCGTTATATGTACTTAAGTTATTAACGCGCCCACTACAGCTGGATCCCTGTCACCGCGATCACGGCCGCCAAAAAGAACTGAGCTTTACATTTGCATTACTCGACTTGCTCTCGCTTCGGCACGCCACCCTTGGGACGCGTTCTGCTCGGCGGGTAGCGCGCGTTATGGTTTAAACAGGTTTTATTCGTTGACCATATGCATGTATCCGTACACGGACTGGACAAGACATGATCCGTTACGATAACCGCCCTTTGTGCTGCGGTTGCGACCACAAGACACGGCTATCGGGCAGATTTATTTGTCACTTCGATTTGACTATGTGATGGTGTTGGCCGGGGTGTCAAAGCGACCGTTCGCGATGCCCGGCTTCAACTGTACATAAAGTAAAATAAGAACACTATGCTGCCAATGCAGTATGTTGCTTGCAGTCAGTCGGCTAAAGTTGTAGTGCTAATCAACACGCCTTAAATGGTTGTTATAGAGAGGGAGAGAAAGTCGGGGGAGAGAGGAGAGAGAGAGGGGAGAGAGAGAGAGATAGATAGAGATTATTTGACCTAAGCCACGCTCTATTGCGAACCAAGAAGGTGAGAATCGCTTACATGGGACGGATATTAAGACAAGATTACTTGACCTAAGCCACGCACTATTGCGAACCAAGAAGGTGAGAATCGCTTACATGGGACGGATATTAAGACAAGATTACTTGACCTAATCCACGCACTATTGCGAACCAAGAAGGTGAGAATCGCTTACATGGGACGGATAATAAGACAAGATTACTTGACCTAAGCCACGCACTATTGCGAACCAAGAAGGTGAGAATCGCTTACATGGGACGGATAATAAGACAAGATTACTTGACCTAAGCGGGACAAACCGCATTTGCGATTTAATTACCGCGCACCAAGAAAATGTCAAATCAATTCAAATTTTATTTTGCAACAACAACAACAGTAATATAACAGTATAAACAAATCAACCGTATAAGATAGTAAAGTTGTGTTGCTTGGTGATCACATGGGATATTGTACGCCGTCTTCCTTTGACCCCATAATCCTAAACAAAAACTTTGAAATATATAATTCTACGTGTGTGATTGTATGGAACAGAATGACGGTCCAACGGAGAAAAATCGAGTTATAAAAATTACTGTTAGCAAACAATTATAAAAGATTTATCTAACATAGATCTAAAAACATCTAATTGCACTCCACACATCTGGGATTAAGGCAATGACCGTGGTTAGGATTGTTGTCTACATATTGTTTGGGTAATACTCTCGTTTGTGCTAGATTGTTTTCCATAATGATTTGCGACCACATTTCTCCATTTCTATAGGCATAGGCCAGATATATTGCACCAGCTAACGGAACAAAACCTGTTATTTGATTGTTTGCAGCAAAAAATGACAAAATTAGTTTGGTTCGACATGTTATGATAGGCCTATGAAATTATTCAAGCGTTCGCAAGTTACCCTATATAACGATCAAAGGTAACTCTTCCTATGGTGCTCACACCATTCTAAACCGACTGCACTCAATACATTGTATTACTTCATAGGCGTCGGAACGTGTTGAATATTGGGAGGACGTAGCCGGAGCCGGAGCCGGAGCCGGAACCGGAGCCGGAGCCGGAGCGTCAACACATGACATCGACGCGAGGGATACTGTTGTAGATTGCTCGTGGTTCGAGGACCCAAGAGGTGGTAGTGATGGAGATTTGTCACGGTTCGAGGGGGTTAATATTGGAGATTTTTTGCGGTGTCGAAGAGGATGGTGTTGGTCTTTTTTCGCGGTGTCAAAGAGGAAGTAGGGGAGACCGGGGCAAAGTGGATCGGAAATTTTCTTTTGCAGCATTTCTCCTAGCTAAATGACAGCGCGGTTCATTTATATGGTGGAAATGATACATAAACTTATTGTTTGTTAACTATGTCTCTTCATATCCTGCCAACTGCCAACATTCGGGGCAGAGTGGATCAAACATTATAGTCTAACAGACTATTCATGAATAGTGAAATTATTTCACTTAAATGAGCTAATTCACTAACTGTTATATTACATAAGGTTAAACATAATGCTCTGGGTTATAATTATTACAATAGTATGTTTACATTACAATAGTAGCCTGGGCCTAGCTGGGCCTAATGGCTGTAGACAAACATCGAAAAACAAATAATGTTATTCAAGAGTTTTAGGCAAACGTATGCAAATTACAGCTAAATACAATGCTGTAGGATTATGTTCAGGATTGTAAAGATTAAAAAAATACAAAGGTAACATAATTATCATGCCTCGCATATTGAGCCACTTTACCTCGAATACACTCAGCACACACACTCCACATTTGTCTGCAAATGGCTGTCTGCAGCGGAGAGAGAGTACATGTTCGTTAGCTTCATGATACATCCCTCTAATTACAAACATGTGCTTGGTTTCCTATTCCAGAATGATCCACACCAAATCACAAAAACAATAGTCATGACATTTTTATTTTGATATGAAAAACATACTTCACCTTGCTATTCGCCACAAGCGAGATCTGTCTCGAATAGAAGCATTACTCTAGATGAGGATTGCCATGAAGCGTAAACTGATTAGAGCATCTTGGGGTTCCCATGTATCAGTTTATATAAATAGCCACTGGTACACTGTTCCCCTTAATCCACTGTGCCCCGGTCTTCCCTATATTTTGGAGATTTTTCGCCGTTTGGGGTCGGTAGTGTTACAGAGTGTTTGGGCGCATCCAATTGTACAACTCTTGACGCTAACCAAAAGATCAATAAATCACTACATACTGGTGGTTCAGCCCACATTCGAAATATTGTGGCTCAGTCACCCAAGCCCTTCCCGTTATATGTACTTAAGTTATTAACGCGCCCACTACAGCTGGATCCCTGTCACCGCGATCACGGCCGCCAAAAAGAACTGAGCTTTACATTTGCATTACTCGACTTGCTCTCGCTTCGGCACGCCACCCTTGGGACGCGTTCTGCTCGGCGGGTAGCGCGCGTTATGGTTTAAACAGGTTTTATTCGTTGACCATATGCATGTATCCGTACACGGACTGGACAAGACATGATCCGTTACGATAACCGCCCTTTGTGCTGCGGTTGCGACCACAAGACACGGCTATCGGGCAGATTTATTTGTCACTTCGATTTGACTATGTGATGGTGTTGGCCGGGGTGTCAAAGCGACCGTTCGCGATGCCCGGCTTCAACTGTACATAAAGTAAAATAAGAACACTATGCTGCCAATGCAGTATGTTGCTTGCAGTCAGTCGGCTAAAGTTGTAGTGCTAATCAACACGCCTTAAATGGTTGTTATAGAGAGGGAGAGAAAGTCGGGGGAGAGAGGAGAGAGAGAGGGGAGAGAGAGAGAGATAGATAGAGAGAGAGAGAGAGAGAGAGAGAGAGAGAGAGAGAGAGAGAGAGGCAGAATCAGAGACAGAGGGAGAGTCATAGAGACAGACTTACATACATAGACAGACAGACAGACAGACAGACAGACAGACAGATAGGCAGACAGAGAGATCCAACATCCACTAATACCCGTATTAGCGCGGCTCAGTATTTGCATCATAATTGATGAAATCTGTATGCAGTGGGGACGTCGTGTAAATCGAGGACATTGAACTACTTGCTGCACCGCGGCATTACCAAGCGAATCCAGGCGCCGTCTATCTGGTGTGTCTAACGATTGATGGTCACTGTCGATAAATGTCCTGACATTTTGATTAAATTGATCCACGTTAATTTTGTTTGGTCAACGGAGCGCACTGCTCCTGTTTTTCTACTAGTCATTTCCTAAGTGCTAAGGCAACTTCTGGAAGTCTACGCAGGTACCCCTCACATTGGCTTGATTCGCGTGAATGTAGCAGCATAATGAGGTCGCCATCAACTTTACGTCTGTAGAATAACAACATAAAGACAGTCTCGTTCCTATAGCAACGCGTGAGCTGTAACTAAACCGGGGTTTCTGTTCCTTTCTTGATCATTTTAAAACATATAATCTTCCAAATACTAGAATAAATATGTTGATGGAATGCTGTCGGCCACATTGCGTTTAATAAGCCCGACACTGGTTTCGCAATGTGAATGTTGCGCCCGCAAAATGGTTAAACTATTTAAACAAAGCATTCGATTTGTAAATAGCAACTATTGGCATACATTGCTTACTGGAACTTATTGTTTTGAAGTTGGCTGATTCCCACGCTCCTGACCGCAAACTGGGAAAAAGTACAACAGATTCAGTGACCTTCCTGTTAGCAGTTTCCACCCGAGGCTATTTCTGGGCGACTGGACAGACAACAACATCGCTGGACAGGTAGAAAGGGTGATAGTGATGTACATACTACACTGTATAAAATAAACAGTGTTCCTCACTATACTTTTCAGGCAACTGAAAAAGTACTGCCTCTTCGGTTTTTCTACGTTATCAGAGAGAAAGACAAGCGCTTGGTAGAATAGATGCCAAACATATTATTAAAAACCACATTACAAAAGAACTTATTATTTTGTTATACGGTGTATCTTTAGGGTTGCTCAAAACGCACACACGCGCACACGCACACACGCGCACACGCACACACGCACACACGCACACACGCATACACGCACACACGCACACACGCACACACGCACATACGCACCCTGGCAGTGACCACCCTCAGTGCCAGCATATAAAGGTCTGTTTGGCAATAATGTTCTGGATGCACGCACGCACGCGCACGCGCACGCGCACGCGCACGCACACGCACACGCACACGCACACGCACACGCACACACACACACACACACACACAAGGTGTCCGGCCAATATCATATTTTGTTCAAAATACACGTATTTTGCATTTCTGTATCTACGCTCTGCGTTCTCGGGTCACAGTTGATCTGCGTGAGTACACGTTGGCGTTAATTCACATCGACACTCGAGGCTAATACTTTACCTGTAATATAACGCCCTAGTTGTGTTTGTGTCAATGGAATCTATACACAGTATATCTCCTTGACAACAATTTCAACGGAAAAGTTGGAAAACTAGCAACGATACAGTGACCGTTTCCGTCTGAAAATCAATGAAGCGAAGACAAATCGCATTGCCCAGGTCCTATAGGAATTGACCAGATTGATATTGAACTGATGCCAAAGTTGAAACCATAGAATGAATTATTAATATGAAGGACACAAGAAGAAATCAGAGTCTGGCTGATCACAGAAAGAAACATTATAAAAGTGATTATATAGTATAGGGATGTTGTCTGTTCATTCCACGATTTTATATTAACTATTAATATATTTTCTGAAGACAATAATAGACATGTTGAAAGTACACTGTCCCCAAAGTGCATTTTTAAGACAATAATAAACATGTTGAAAGTACATTGCCCAACAAAGTGCATTTCTTAAGACAACAATAAACATGTTGAAAGTACACTGCCCGACAAATGGCATTTCATAAGCCAGAATACGTTCTCGCAATTTTTTTTTTTCTTCAACGATGTGAAGGCGAAATAATAAACAACTATTTTACTAATCTAAGTGACCAAGGCTGGTTAACCGCAATATGTTTCGCGATTATAATCTTGTGTTGGTCACGTGGCGATTGAAACGTAATGTTAGTGCAAATTAGTGCAAACGAATAACTTTTGCGAGACCGTCCCTTAATACGACCATTGGACAGAAGACATTCCGTCGTCCATTATGTTGAGGTTCTGGCGCCAAATAGGCTAATTAGCCACATATGTAGGCCTATGCCGGAACGATCTGACAGATGCCGCCAAAGTAATGTAATGTAGGTAATATTGTGTAGACAGTGTGGGCAAGGCAAAGTCTGACGAAAGTCACGCGCTGTGACGTTGGCACGCAGTATCGTAGCGCATCCGTCAATTGACATATCCATCACGTGACCTGTTGCCTAGCAAAAACTCCGTCAAGTCATAAAAACGGATGCTGATCACATGATGCTTTCGTGCATTCCGTCATATAATTGGTTGAAATGCTGTCCAAAAAGTGTTTCTTTATAACAAAAACATAAGGCAAAGTGTTTAAACTAACATATGTATACTGAAATGTTTGATTTATTAGATGCCATGGAGCAAACGTAATGTAACCGTTATCAATATTGGTGGCAATTAGCTGTATTTGACATTAGTATACAAATTCACTTGAAACCATATATGCCTACTGGGTAATAACAATGTACTCCTCTATTGCAAATTGATTTCGCGATGGGTCCCATGTGTCTGTTGTTGGAAAGGCTGGTTCGCCTATGTCGTGACAGGTCGGTATGCCATGTCGAAAACGTTAGTAGAGAAATGCCATCGATGGATAATTGCTCTTTGTCATACCACTCAGAGGCGGCTAATCAATATTTGTGTGTGAAATTATTACTAGTCCGATCGCAACATTTTAGCTGTCGCAGTTTGAATGATTAGTGCACGAAATGTCACCAGATTCTGGCATTTAGAGGCGCCAAAGTTTGCGCCAACCTTCATCCTCGCAAACCAACTATGTGGTTTGCAGCAGACACCATGAAATGATAAGCAAGGATGAAAGTAACCGGGGAAAAGTTCTGAATAAAAAATGCTCATTTTGTCAAGTGAAACGAAACTCACCAGGAATGAGCACCCAAACGGAAAATCGTATATTAATGATGTTGTTAGCAGTTAGTATAATGGAAATTAATATAATGTTTTAAACATTTAACACCATGCGTTATCGTCGCGTGTTACGTGCATCATTTAGTCCTTTTCATGCCAGAATATTCTCATCATTTGTGCATCTAATCAAGTAAATATTGCAAGTTTAAAGTAAAGTAAGATGAAACAAACATCACCGGAACTAAATGTCGACAAAGAAAAACCGCTACTTGCGCTTCTTAAACAGATCCAGTTAAATTAATACAAAGGAAATCGGCCATACATTATCCATATAATCATATAATATTAATACACTAACTTAGGATTATTGTATAAGTGCATCTCCGCCAAGGCGTCGGGATTCTCTCGCCTCGTACTGTGTTCATTCGACTATTGGCCCGCTGGTCTATCAATTCAGGCCAGTAGTGTGGGAGTTTTGGGTGCGTTTTCGACCTGCGATTGTATTCCCTCAAGCGGAACTCTTTTATTATCGCACCCCCCCCCCCTGCAACCGAGTCAGCAATTGGCGATGATGTATTTAAAAAAAAAACAGCATTAGTTATTTAGAGTAATTAACTAACAGGTTGTTTGCATGCTCTGCTTTTCCAGAGGGCATTTCTCATATCAGAGATAATTGATCTCCAGATGGCGCCACTGTAATATTGATAATTAATGTCTTTGTTTGTTTCTTCATGGATGGGTGTAAACTGGTGTACTGTGAACACCCCAGGTAGGCCAACGCAATGGAGTGTGGCATGCAACAGGCGTTGCGATAACATCAATTAATTCCGTCAGTGGAATACGAAACTCATGGGAGATCACTGTTTGATGAAGCCTGTGTCCTCGCGTGTGAGTCAATATTGATTAACTCTGGGTTTCCATGAGACGATATTGTTGTGAATGTTACCTTATTTATTAAAAACGTCAAGGCCGTTTCACGTCGCTAGCGTTATCGTTTCAAAAGAGGATTAGTTGGATGGGGAGCGACGTCAGTGTAACACTTAAACAGTCACCTGGTCGCACGTGACGGAATCGCGTCGTTGCGGCGGCAAAATCGCCTCGTCTAAACCCAGTTTTATGCACTTTAACATATTCTTCTACATCGCTTGTGCTAGAAAAAGTGTTGGCCTGCCGAGGAAGAAGTCATTTAAAGCGAGGTTGTTTGTTTTGTTGCCGTATATTAGCCAGAGTGGTAATTATTGGCAGGAAGTTCGCTAAATTGGCTGTCGCGAACGTGGGAACATCGCAAACGTGCAGGACACCAAACAGCTTCGCGATTATACGGCCCGGCCAATAAACGTGTTAAATACCGGAATGTTTTGTTTACAATTTTGACATTTCGCGGTCGAAACATTCCACTTGCGAGCCGTGTTTCGGGTTTATTACACGGCATAATTTCAAATAAACGTATTTATTATACGTTAAACATTATTAAGACATGATAAACAAACAACCTCGCTTTAAGACATAGGTACGTGACAAATGAACGGATGTCGTCGGCTGATGACGTACCTGCGTGCGCGAGTTTCGTCCCGAGGACTTGGTGAGGGCACGATGTTGGCCAGGGTCGGATGAGCCGACGCCGTTGGTTCGGGGACAAGACGTGGCGATCTCCGTGCTGAAGAGGACGCACGAGATGAGGGCGTATAGCACGCACGTGAGCAGCAGCGGCCCGACGTAGAAGATCATCAGGTCGGCCATGTAGTAGGTGACGTAGTAACGGCGCTCCACCTTGAAGGTGCACGACTCGATGCGCGTGCCGTCGGCGAACACGATCGGCTTGGTGGTGGTGAGAGCGAGCCACGGCGTGCAGTAGAAGGCGCCGAAGGTCCACACGGCGGCGATGATGCGCTTCGCCCGGCGCACCGTGCACATGGCGTGGGCCCGCATCGGGTGGCAGATCGCGATGTAGCGCTCGGCCGTAAAGGCCGTGATGGACATTGCCGACACGTTGACGCCGAGGTACTGGGTGAAGACCATCACAGAGCAGCCGACGGCGCCGAGAACGCATTCGTCAACGATGAGGAAGTACTCGACGATCGTCGGCAGCGGCGCCGACACGAGCAGCAGGATGTCGGCGACCGCCAGCGACACTAGGTAGCAATTGGTCGGCGTGTGCATGCTGCGCGTGCGCCACACGACGACGACAACCATGACGTTGCCGACGAAGCCGACGACGAAGATGAGGCTGACGAAGAGGCAGCCGATGACGCGGTAGGACAGGGAGTAGTAAGTGGGATTTAGCAGGTCGGACTTATTCGCGACGACGTCCGTGGTGTTGAACACAACCCCCACGGCCGCCATTGCCGTAGCTATAGCGTCACTTCCGTTCATGACGTCAACGCCGATCGTGTGCAATTTGAAAGAGTCACCTCAACAATAAGTCCCAATAATAGGTCCGTGTGTAAGGTAGTGGACCACTTCGGTGGATCAATAAACCAGTTTGTTTGCGGGTGTCGATGAGGTGTATTTACGACTTGATGTTCACATTCCCGATCACTACCGCAGTTATCACCAGCGATCAAGTTTCACTTAGCCAACATTGTAATATCCAGACCAAGCAGTGAACGTCTTATCGAGAGTTGGTGTAATTGAAAAGATCACACAACATTGCGGGCGACAACATCCTCGTGGCTGCAAACGGTCGACAACTGTTAACCAGCACAGTCTATACTACATTCGTGCCTGGTTCCGCCCAAGTTGTTCAGTGCAACGAACTGTGCCCGTGGTACAACATAAATGTCACGGCGTACACCGCTGCCCTTCTCTTATTCCCCTTCACACGAACCCGTAAACGTTCACGACGACCAATCCAGCTTCCAACAAGCTTCACAACGGGGGATGTGCACAACACGTTTTCTTTGCCAACTGTTATACTTTACACGTTCTGGAACTCTGCGCTCACATCGAGTAAAATGCCATCGAGTGAACGGCGCCGGCAAGACCCGAGAGAAGACACTGGTAGTGTGAGGAACTTCTAGGGAGACTCCGCCCTTTCCGATGACGCGCGAACACGTTACGTTCACCGCAGCCAATCAAGGCAGTACATGTTATTAACTAACCCGCCTCTCGTAATTTCTCTTGCTGTAGCGTTCCCGTCGGCAGGAATAATCGTCACATAACGGAGCCGTTGCTGCAGCTGCGAGCTATAACGTGTACCGCTGCTCCGTCTAGCGACTAAGCATTGGATGAATAGGACATCAGTAGCCGCTATCGTGGACAAATCTCCGTTTCAGTGCATGGATTTAGGACTCTGGAGGCCCCTGAACAGTGGATGACCAGTCATCCTAGCATAACATTTTTCCCTATGCCTACTTCAACAAGGACTTCACAGCACTTCATTTAGAACGTAACTCTGCATCTTATAAAAACTTATATCAGAATATACATTATACCTTGCGTAGTCACCCACTAGGTTGTCAGTTGTCATGCTTCCACGTAGAGCCACAACGCGCTTTTCATTACCTGCAGTTATTTGACCCCAGCGCCACGAAGGCCACGACCCAAAACAGTTTTGTGGAGGCCCCCATAAAATATTTTGTGGAGGCCCATGGGCAACTGCCCATTTGTCCTGCACTAAATCCGCACTACGCCGTTTTACTTCCGCCTCCAGGATAAACGAACGAAGTGCCAGTGCTTTTTAGACGGTATCTTCTTTCTTCCGGATGGCATCTTGACATAACTTTGGCATGTGGCTGTGGAGATCGTTTTCCACGATTTTATGCGTTCGTAATGTCCACATGATCCCGTGCGTTACACGCGCCGAGCAGTGACGGTAGGATCCGCTGCGCAGAAAGACGAAATCAAGTTTGCCTTACAAATAATATTGCTGTTTGTTTTCTTGAAAATAAAATTGTACGATTTGACCAGAAACCCTGCTGCGGATCATTGAAAGGATACGTGACAATCTGTGCAGTTTTATTTAGTCTTTATCGTGATTTAGCGCGCGCACAGAATGGCGGGAACACCGTTTAAAGTAAAAAGTTCTTCTTTAATTCGATATTTCGCTACGCTTGTTTGAAACTATACACCTAGTTTACTCTATAAGATAAAAGGTCATCTGTACAGATTTGTTATTTGTTTTGGTGTAGCCACAGTCCTAACAAACTTTTACATTTATGTTTGACCTGATGCGGTCGAATAATTGCCAAAAAATAAAATGCAGAAGTAGTCCGGCTCAGTATTCTACAGCATATAAAGTTATTCATACTTTTGCAAGATACCCAATCTGACAATCATTCACATTAAAAATCAACACTTTTTAAGAAACGTTCGCATGGTTAAATCCACTGCAAATGTTAATCATCTACGTAGACGATTCGTTATGGATTACGTTAGTTGAAGAGTTAATAGTGCAGCCATTAATATCGTACGGTGATAGAAGAAGTTTGTTAAATAGAGATTGTTTGCTCCGTTACCCAAAATCAGCCAGGCTGGTAGTTATTAACAGGAAGTTTGCTGAGTTGGTTGTCTTGAATGGGGGAACATCGCGACAGCACTGAGCATCAAATGTATACGGTTAAACTACCACAATAGACTTGTTTATAACATATAGTAAGTAAGTAAGTATTTTGGGAAATCAACTTTCCATCAACAACATAAAACAATTGCATATCCCGTTATTCCAAAATACAACATTTTGAACATGTGAACAAATAAATACTCATAAGTGTTGGTGGAAAGGGGTGAACAGAAGTGTAATACTTGTGTTTGGTTCACCCCCAACCAGTATAGTTACTTATTGTACTAATACAACATATCACAAAATATTTCAATTTCACAAATAATGTAATATAGTGCCTAGCCTATGTAATTTAGCTGGTCATCAATACATACTCCTAGAAATTTTGTTACACGTACTCTGGTTATCCGAATGTTATTTACACACAGATTAATGTCAACATCTGGTGGACGGTTCCCGAATAACATATAATTCGTTTTTGACAAGTTGAGTGATAATTTTTTTGCAGCAAACCATTTGCACAATTTTGCAAGTTCTCTATTTCACATGTCACGTAGTTCTGTCAGATTGTTACCGGTACCAAATATATTCGTATCGTCAGGAAAAAGTATGAATTTTACTAACGTTGATACGTTACAGATGTCATTAACGTAAAGGACAAATAAACGTGGACCTAAAATAGACTCTTGCGGAACTCTACATGCACGCATTCCATAATAATAATTTTTTTTGTAAGTATCTCATGGTCTACTGTATCGAACGCCTTTTTCAGATCAATAAATACGCCGACGGCATGCTTTTACTGTCCTTAGCATTTGTGATTTCCCCAATCAATTCCAATAGAGCATGTGACATGGACACATTAGCACGGAACCCGTACTGATTTGAACTTAGTATGTTATTTGCATTTAAAAAGCTGTCTGTTCTGGCAACAGTTTTTCCAGGCTTTTTTTAAATTGCGGCAAAAGAGAAATTGACCTATAATTTGTAACGTCGGTTTTCGTACCACTTTTAAAGATGGGTATAACTTTGGCAATTTCCATACGTGTTGGGAAAACACGAGTTCTAAATAAATTATTACATATATGAGTGAGAGGTTTGCTTATTACATGAATGACCTTCGCGACAATGTCCATACTTATGTCTTCAAAGTCTGAATATTTCGATTTGGTACACGCTTTCACTGTAGTTATAAGCTCCTGCTCATCGACAGGTTTGAGGAATAAACTTTGATCAATACTACCTCCTAAATAATCATTCACAGAATTACGTTCATCGTTATTGTTGATATCCATTGCTAATTTAGGACCAACATTTGTAAAAAAAAACATATTAAACTCATTTGCCATTTCTGTTTTGTTGGTAATGTCTCTACCGCCACATACCAGATGTGTTAGAAAGTTCACCGACTGGTGTTGTTTACGTAACACATTATTCAATATTTAAAAGTTTTCGAGGCTATGTTTGTTGGAGACAGATCGTACAAATTGATGGTGCAGAAAAGTTAATAAACAAGTGGAATTACTGATTGATAAATATTATTCTTGCCTTAATATAATTCATAAAGTAGCAGTAAACATATACTGAGTAGCAGTTGTGCTTAAAGTTAGTTAGATAAAGTATTATAGAACACTTTAGTCTAGTGAGTGATAATAGGGTAAGTTAGCCTACGATAAGTTTGTAAACAAGATTTATCAAACCTCATTATGTGGTAGAATATATAGGTGATAAAGTAACAAACATAAAACTAATTACATAAGATAATATATGTGTAGGCCAGTACCTGCGTATTCGCTAGGGCGCGGTATAACCTAAATAAATAAGGCAGTCTAACATAAAGTAATTGATTGTATTTAAAGTAGGTCACTACCGGTAATGTTAGCATTTCTTATAGGATAGATAGTCAGCTGTGACTATAACCAAAAACTGTAACGGAAATAAACAAGGCAATCTTACGTAAAGTGTAACATTTGTGCATAGTAAACAGTCTTTTTACAGTTTAATAGTGTTAACATAGTTGACTAAACTATTTTAAATAGCTAATTATATTATTATTATTAAATAAATTATGATGTGGCGCCTTGCAAGCGGCAAGTCAAGGCAAAGAGACACTTGCTGTGCGACGACTGCCACAGTTGAGTGGATGTTGCCCTATCCGGCTGTCGGAAGTCATGGGCAGAGACCAAGGAAGAAGGATTCAGCTTTCAGTGCGTAGGGTGTTGGAAGGTGGAATGTCTGGAGAAGGAGGTAGCTAGGTTGGTAGATATTGCGAAGGGGATGGAGATGAGATTCAGCAAGGAGATAGTTGGAATGGAGAGAGACGACAAGGAGAGAGTTGGGAATACTGTGAGACTGAAGGAGCAGAGTAGTGGCAAGAAGACCGAGGAAAGGAGACTGAGAGGAGGGAAGGTGATCGGAAGGGACGAAGTCGGAGGATCGGCGGCAGGAAATGTGACAGGGGAGAAAGTGACCGTAAAGAAAGAGGTATGAGGGAAAAAGAGACGGGAGAGGAGATAAGGAAAAGCAACGGAAGAAAGGAAGTGAGAGTAAATGTGACAGAAGAGAAGTTGGGAGGGACGATGACAGAAGGAAAAATGAAAAAAAACAGCGTCGGGAAAGAATGGAACGGACGAGATTGTGACAGGAGAGCAGAAGACAGGGGAACAAGACTACAACCAGACAGATGCAAACCGGAGACGGAGCTACTCTGAGGCAGTGATTGAGGCGGCATTGAGAAAAGAGAGGGTGTTTATGGGCGACTCTATTCTGAGAAAGACAGGTAAGACACAATCGAAGGGGAGGACGTCGTTGTTTGTCTATCGGGGGCTAGGAGAGAACATGTGACTGGAAGGGTAGAGAAAGTATAGGGGCATGACAAGGGAGGGTCTATACTAGTACACGTAGGGACAATAATGCAGACAAGTACAAACAGTTAGTGAGGAAGTTAAAGAAGACAAGAGTCGAACAGGAAGTTTGTCAGTAATGGGAGGAAGGGATATATATATACATATAGAAACTGCAAGAGGATGGCGAGCAACGTACTAGTTGTGCAGATGTGTAAAGAAGAGAGGGTGGGATTTGTAAATTTATGGGGATATTTTTGTTGGGAGGGAAGATATGTTCATGAGAGATGGCCTCCATCTAAGTGGAAAGGGGGCAGCAATTTTCTCAGAGAACCGTCTGTTGACGGTGGGACAGACTGCATCTATTTAAACTAGTTTCGCAGGGGGGATTCACAGAGAAGCCTGAAACTGGAGGCATAAACAAAGACAGCAGAAATAAATCAGCAAAGAACACCCTGGTAAACTGTTCTGAATCAGGATATAAATGCATTTGTTTAACTGCAAGGAGCATGGTAAACAAAAGAAGTGAACTAAACATAGAAGATATTAATCCTCACATAATAGGTATAACCGAATCATGGGCCACCACTCATATATCAGATGCCGAATTGGGACTAACTGGCTATGTAATGTTCAGGAAAGATAGAATAGGAAGAAAGGGAGGTGGAGTTATTTTATATATTAATGAATCTATCCAGGCTTATGAAATAAAATTCGAAAGAGAAGCGGATTGCGAAGAAGCTGTTTGGTGTAACATAGTTACAGGAAACTCAAAGTTAACGTTGGCGTTAGTTTATCGAAGTCCAAACATAAGCGTAGAACATAATGAAAACGTACAAAAAGCTGTAGGGGAAGTAAGCAAACGGGACTGTATTATTACGGGAGATTTTAACCATGGTCATATGCAATGGAGATCTCTACAGATTACGGGGAGTGAGGACCACAAGTTTTTAATTTTAATACAAGATAGTTTCCTTTCTCAACATGTGCTAGAAACAACCAGGGGAGAGAATGTGTTAGACATAGTGTTGTCCTTACAGAATGAATTAATTGACAAAGTCAAATGATGTGAGCCACTGGGAAGTAGGGATCACAACCAGATACATTTTACCATCAAAGTAACATCAGAAAGAAATAATAAAAAGCAATTCAGGAGAAATTTCCTCAAAGGAAGATATAAGGAAATGAGGAAATGTTTAGCAAAGATAGATAGGAACAACACACTGAAGAATAAGACTGCAACAGAATGCTGGAATATCTTAAATAGTGAAATAGAGTGCAGCATCGAAAAAAAATTTCCCTTGAAAAAAACAAGGGAAACGGTCCAGAAAGAAATACTTATCGAAAGAAGCCATTAGTAAATGTAAGTACAAACAAATGATGTGGAAGTCTTATAGACGTACTGGAAATGACGAAGACTATAACATTTATAAAGATGCACTAAACCAAATTATAACTGAAATTCGAAATTCGAAGAGAAGATACGAACAAATATTAGCTTGTAATATAAAACATGACAGCAAGAGTTGTTATGCATATGTTCGGAGCAAACAGAAAGTTCAGGATAAGGTCGGTCCTCTAGAAGATAGTGCTGGAAATATAATATCAGAGGGATTCTTAATGGCAGAAGACCTGAATGAGTATTTTAGTTCAGTGTTTACCAGGGAAGATATTAGTTCACTGCCAGTTCAAGGGGGCAGATTCAGACTATTTAGGACAGTTAATTGTAACCTTGGAAATGGTAGCTAAGAAAATTAGGGCTATGAAGGATAATAAATCACCTGGAGTGGATGGGATTCCGCCCAAACTACTATTGGAAATTGTAGAACAAATTAGCATACCGCTTGCAACAGTTTTCAACTTGTCATTAGAAGAGGGAGTGGTTCCTTTAGAATAAAAAAAGCAAACATTATACCGTTATTTAAAAAAAGGTTCCAGAAACAAGTCAGAGAACTACAGACCAGTGAGTGTAACGTCAGTGATTTGCCAATTATTAGAAAGACTAATTAAAGATCACATGGTGGATTTTCTTGTTAAACATAACTTGTTAAACCCATCTCAACATGGGTTTCTAAAAGCGAGGTCATACTTAACAAATATGTTATGTTTTTTGGAAGATATCACTAAGTGGGTAGACGAGGGATCACCAATAGATATTATCTATTTAGATTTTCAGAAAGCTTTCGACAAAGTGCCACATCAAAGGTTACTGCTTAAACTTAAGGCCCTTTGCATAGGAAATGGTTTAATTAACTGGATAGAAAAATGGCTAATTGACAGAAGACAACGGATAGTAGTAGATGGGGAGGTTTCAAACTGGAAATCAGTTTTGAGTGGGGTACCACAGGGATCAGTATTGGGAGTCTGGGACCTATATTATTCTTAATATATATCAACGATTTGGACGATGATATAACAAGCATGGTGTTGAAATTTGCGGATGATACAACATTGTTTACAAGGATTAAACGTGATGGAGATAGACAGCATTTACAAGATGATCTTGACAGGTTGATTGTAGTCTTGATTGTGTTGGTGCTAGTAGCGTGAATATGTTTAAAAATAAAATTGACATTTAAATTTAAATCTTGTTAAATATCGTCCATGTTTCTTTAGTGTTAACTTTTTTCTGCCAACCCTGTACTGTAGTATGCTTTTTTCCGCCAATCTTAAGATAGTAGTTTATATAATTGTATACATTTTATATCGAGACTCCGCAGTTTCAGTTATATCCCTGAGAAATGTTCTATATAGTACATACTCCTTACGACACGCGTTTGTAAAATCATTTGTAAACCAGGCTTTTTCCCTATACGTTTGCTTTATCCTAACCTTCCTAACAGGGTAATGATGATAATACAATGTAGTAAATCTATTTACCAAATTTGTATACGCCAAGTTTGCATCGTCAGCTTCAAACATATCATCCCACTTTTCTTGCCTCATACTTTCAATAAACGAGCATACATTATCATTTTTTGCAAGTCTTACATATTTAAAAGTGTCACGTTTATGTATCTCTATATCATATTCGTGAAACTGTTCATCTATATCATAACTACATACAGCAATTATCGGCAAATGATCACTGATGTCATTGATTAATAACCCACTTCTCGGTCTATCTATTAACGGAAAGACATATAAGACTCCTTTACATTTCGCACACGAATAATTCAAATTGCCAACACTGTTTCTGGTCTACTAAATGCAATTTAGCAGGCATCATGCCTTCAACATATTTTATGATCGTACTGTAGCACCTTCAAGGTGTGACATTACACAAGGCGGGGGCAGACAGATGACGTCGTTCGTTCGTCCGTCCGTCCGGTTTCAGTGGGTGGAATGATGAATGAATCGAAGAGGAATGTGCGAAGGTTGCTGGAATTAACTAAAAAACACGTTGACTAAATTGAATATTGTTGACGAGGTCAATCACCTCGAACAAGTCGTATCGATGTGTCTACTCTCACGAATATGACTTGTGTTTACACGCCAACCGTGTCATCGTCTCAGTGGGCGTATTCATTATGTCCATAGAGTCAACCCACGCGTGCATTGATATCGTTTTATGTAGAATATACGACAAACAACACACTAGTGGTATCGTATCTGGCTGTCTCCCTTGTGTAGGGAGAGGGAGACAGCCAGACTGACAGGGAGGCAGACATATATATATACACACACACACACACACACACACACACACACACACATATATATATATATATATATATATAATATACATATAAATCCCTCTTTCCCTCTCTCACTCTCTACCTCTCGCTTCCTGTCTCGCCATATCTCTTTTTATATGTATGTTTCCGTGTGTGCATGCGTATGTGCATGCATATATGTTTATTTGTCCATGTTCTTGCGTGTGTGTGCGTGTGCGTGCGTGCGTGTGTCGACTTTTAAAAAATATATCCCGTGACACGTGTTTGACGAATGCCCCCTCCTAGACGAGGTACATTCTACCATATACTATACTCTTAATAAAAGAAACATTGTATTCAACGAATACTAACTAACGTGGTCGTTCCAGCGAAGCCATCAATACGATGGTTGCACTGGAGCGTGCGCTATATTAGCCAGATAAAGCGTTAGCCGCAAGTGTTGATGTGAATTAACGTTTATTCGCGCAGATAAACTGTGACCCGAGAATGCAGTGCGTAGATACAGAAATGCAACTTACGTATACTTTGACCGAAATATGACCAGACACGTTATACCAGTCATCTTGAGCAGATAATTTTCGGACACCAAAGCATCGTTGATACTGCATATACACACCGTAGAAGCACAATAAGAAAGAAGCCGGTGTGACTGTTTATTTCCTCTGGGTCTCTTTCCCAAGATGCCATCAATGGTATATTCCTTAACGTTGGATATATTCCTCTCAGAATAATGTATTGTAAATATGCTAATCAACTGAAATAACTAAATATATGCAGACTCTTTAGTTGATCAGGATTGGCCGCCTCAACAGCAAAACACAAAGCTCTCTTAAACAAGGCACCGAACCAGATTGATTAGAGCCACGGCTCTCAGTTGAGACAATTAGAACCACGGAATCTCAATTAAGGCAATCTGGGTTCGAATCCTCTCACTGCCGTTTCGAACCTTTAGCAATTTTGTTCAATCCACATTGCTCCAGTTCACTCCGCTGAACGACTGAGTACATGGCTATAGGCAATGGTGGATATTTATGTACGAATAGTCTTCGCGCATCAATTGCAGCGTCACTGAATGCTTCCCAGAGAAGTCGAGATGATGTTCAATTGAACAGGTATGTCAGGGAGTAGAGTGAAGCGATTTGAGTAATCCTATGGAATGGATACTGCGCTATATAAGAACGTACCTTTACTCTTTTTTAAGTATTCGCGTAGTAATTGCAGCATGGCTGAACGCTTCCCAGAAAAGTCGAGATGGTGTTCGGTTGAACAGGTTTGTCATGGAGTGAAGTGTAAAGTGCTTTGAGCAGTCCTAAGGTACTGGATACTGCGCTATATAAGAACTTACAGCTTTATAAACATTTTAAATACATTGTTTTTATCGATGTATTTATGTATTTCTTTTTATATGGATATACTTTTGATCGATGTGTTGTTTTTATATTGACATACTGATTGTTTGACTGAAATAAAACATTATTATTATTATTATGTTTTATTATTATTAAATTGTTACCTTTTAAATAATCCAATAGCTCAGCCTCGTAACATAGGGGGATTTCTATAGGGTGGGGTATATTGTAAACACAGGCAATAATTCGAAACAAGATCAAAACGTTGAGTATTGCATTCTCATAATTATAAAGATATACACGGGATTTTACAACGGGAAATACAGACATATCATATTATCTTGGTTGAAATCCGTATATTTAATCTGACATTATGTCTACATTCGTGTTACGTTTTTATTGTTTAAACGGATTATTACATTTTATTCTGATAGAGTCTCGACATCTATCGGCCACTAAACATAAACACTCCAAACAAAATCTGCGGCGTTCTTTCGAAAATCTGCCCAATTGCAATATAACATCAAAAATATTTGCTTTTTCAACACTTTAAAATATTGTCATACGAAATTACACTTGCGAGGCGAATACAAGAAATGTGAACTTTACACGATTTTGACTTTTGAAGCAAATGTGTTGGTGTTGGATCTGGGCGCAGCGATATTTCTCCGGAAATGCCCCAGATGCGTACTGAATACCGGAAATCCGTGCGACTTGGGAAATCTGGGTAAATTATCACACTTGTCAAGGAAGACACCCATGAGCGAGTTTTATCTATGCGAGAGGTCAGTATGAGTGAAGACCGCCTGCTCTAGCGACTCACAGAGCGAGAGAAAACTCACTAATATTGACAGTTCGATGTCTGCCACTGCGCTGATGGTTCATATGACATGACGTGGATCTTCATGTACTTGACCCTGTCTGGTTACTGAAATATACATCCACTTGGTTACCCAAACCAGGTAGAACTTCATCCACAGTTGATCTAGGCCATCGCTTGTCAAATGTGTAATGTGTGTATATGTTAGCCTTATCACACGCACACGCACGCACGCACGCACGCACGCACACGCAGAAACATTTACAAGCACACACACACGCGCACACAAACACACATACACATACATCTGCGCACACACGCATACACTAACACACACACACGCACACGCGCGCGCGCACACACACACGCACGCACATACAGTCGCGGGGCTGTCTCTACACGGTGGCTGATATAAGTGGGATAGGAACTCCCCGCGGTTTCCGCATTGCGGACTTGTTACACGTGTTACCACAATCTACGGGGAAATGAACAGCCAACGGTTCGCTACCCTTGTCGTTGTCGGTGTCGTTGATCGCGCATCACAGAGCCGACAATTATATATACATAGCACGCTAAACTAAAGCTACGCCAGCAATACATTCAGCCTATCTAGAATCGGCTTCGTTGATTTAATTTCTGCAGTGTATGGATTGCTTACATCGAGCAAATTGACTTCGTTCGATAGATCGGGTAATTTGCAACAAAAGTATAAATTGCGTAATGTTTTGACACAGAGGTGGGTTTGACACAGCCATTTCAGTCGTTTTCCGCATAACGTAATAAGTTTAAATCAAAATATATATATAATAGTTTGTTGGATTATTTCAAAAAAATCATGTTCACATTTGCACAAAAGAGCTAGTCTGTCTTGGAATAAAGTTAAATTTGTTCATCCTAAAAAGAGACAGAAGATACATTGAATTGATTGTGGATAACTGTTTCTGTTCGGCTCTTTCCAAGCTCACATGACAAGTTTCTTAGCCGGATCAGGCGCTTCAATTAAATCAGTTCGTTTGCCCATCGCCAATCCTGTTCTTTTATGTCCAGATGTGTAATGTGTGAATAGTTTAACTAGTGCTCACAGTCGGTTTAATAAAAAAATGCGTACTTGTTTTTTTAATCCTAAAAAAAGATTTGTCGTTACACCGGGTATAGATGGCGAAAGCCAATTGCGCTGTCGACCTACTGCGCTATTTCGGTCACGTGCTTTACGCGAGATCGGCATCCCACGCATGCGAAAACAATAACAACACACACGTGCTTTGGCGTATCAAGATGAAGATTCCAAAAAGGTTGTACGAAGGTACGTATTACACTATCGCAGTTAGCAACAAGAACGCGTAGCCGTGTATTAATTCAACGAGAATTGCAACTTGCGAAAGTGTACACTCGACTCGAGGCTGACTCTCAGACAGTCACCATTGGCATATGATATCAGCCAGAGATTCAGTCAGACTAACGTCACTAAGAGAGTGACAACGTCAATGAGCATAATATTTGATATGTATTGTATTTGGTAACGCAGGATCTTGTTACTAAGCTATGTTATTCCGACAATACATATAGAGAGTAGATGGCGTGAGGTGCGTAATGGCAAGAAACATTGCTTTGGCAGCAGGCCACTGTTGATCGTGCAAGTAACTTAGTCAGGGAGCATCTGTAATCTCGTGCAACAGAACGTCAAACAGGGGAGTATTATATTGGTGATCGTAATTATTAAAACATTGTTTTGTGACTCATATTTTGATATTATTACTGCAGAATATTGTTGATTTGCATTGTATTTTATGCACAATAATTAAGATTTTTATATGACAACCACGATGGTGATTTTCTTCAATATATAAATGGAAACGTGTAAATACATCAAATATCAATACAGCTAGAGTACACCATATATATATATATATAAGGATTACACAAGAAAATGCATGCACTTGTTTTCATTGTGGTCCTTGATGCCTGGCTATAGTGTATGTAATGCATTAATTGGTATCCTGTGATATCTTTTAACTGACATATGGCAGCTATTATTCTGTATTTACAAATAAATGTATATATTCTCACCACAGCAATATATAAATACATAATACGTCACTTGAATTATTATATTACTAATGCCACACTGCAACCCTGGAATGAGACTGAGAGGAGGCAGAGGAGGGGCTAGAGGGGTCACCCGGGCCAGGCAGACACAGGGAGGATACATAGTCTGCGGGAGGTCCACATTTGATCAATCCAGGTAATTTCAAATTTATAACAATCAATCACGTATAAGTTATCAACAAATTTTAATGTGCACATTTAAATATACATTTATTTTCATACACATTTTAATAATAACATCTTAGACATGAAAAACTAGGTTGACTTCTGCACTTGTATATTATACCCAGTGTATCAACACACATATTAATACACCTTTAAAAAGTATTTAGCATATGGCGATGACTCTGAAATAAATTTATAAAATAAATTATTCATTCTTGAAGAAGGTAGACATACATATTATGAACCTATGAATACTTGACGAGGAAAATACACTGTTAGCTTCACAATAACACCTCATTTTGTCATTTCCAACATTCACCTTGACCATTAAATCTCAGGCTTAAAATGTCAAACATGAATATGTGTAGTAGTTACACATGACAGACACTGACATGAATTTGTATACTGAAAACAAAACAAAGTTTTAGTGATTAGCAGAATTCAAATCAGTCTATAATATTGACTACTACCACCTAGTAAAGAAAAATAGTAAAACAATTCACCATTTTGAAAAATAGCATAGTCCTCTAATGTCTGCATGCTGTACCAACCCACCCCCTTCCTCCACCCGGAACAACCCCGGTAAACACCGACTGTTCCTAAGATATCAACATGTATAGATGCAGCTATAGTAGAACATTTCTTGCTGCCTCTTTTCTTGTGAAATGCTGCAGATCATACATGAAACATTATTTTATATTTACTGATTATGACGATGAACAACTCCATAATTATTTACTCCCAACACTACTATGATGCCTGTTTTTGTTTACTGAATACATGCTTTTCTTTACAGGAGATTGAACTAGTGTGCTTAGTACTACTAGCTCTCCAAGTTAATATGGCTTACTGGGCAGTTGTATATCCAGGATCTCGGACAAGATTCTACAGCCATGCAATATGCTGCATATTAACAGTTTGTCATGTGAATGTCCACCGAGTGATCCCAATTATGTCGTGTGTTGCATTCGTGACAGATTCCCCAGTGCCGATGGGGTGTACACTGGCTTCCAGATCAGTCAGTTAGCTTGACTCACTGGAAACCAATGTAGAATGCAGGTTGCTTGACTGCAGTTGGTGATGGAACGGTGGGTGCCAGGGTCTGGCAGATATGGCATGAGTCTTCGGACAACAACTTTCAACGCTGTGAGAGAGGTTCAGTGTCGAGCATTCTTCGGTGAACTACATCAGTTAAGATATTAATGACATCACTGTATGTTTTCACTGTCTTTGATGGTACTGCATACCAGCTTCCTGACTTTTTGCTGTACGTCTGCATCTACCTATACCGGAAAAAAATGACAATTAGCACGGCTCTGACATGTATGATATTTTTATATGTGACAACACATTTATCAAAAGTCAATAATACAAGGTATTTGTATTCAATTCAACTACAACATTTAGCAGTGTCCATAAAAAATACATTAATTATCCAGCATTGTTGCAGTGGTAGGGTTTCATTGCCGTTGTGTTGCTGATAGTCAGTGGCAGCCAGCTGAGTTCTTGCAACATACACCAGGTACTTGTTATGTATAACACAAGTTTGTGATGAAGTAATGGTATTGAAAGCCTTTTTACAGTTTTCAACAACAATCTGTTAATACACTGACAGCAGCATTTTACTTGTTTAAATTATCTATGTATCATGAGGACTGTTATACATTTTTCATGCCAAATATCATTTTTATAAATTTTTCTTTTTTATCACTGTTTTATATTTTCACAAATAATTTACATTACATTTTCATTTCTCGTGATAATTAAACAACACTTGTGTAAGGTTAGTTCTGATATGGTGTAGTATCCAGTCCTCAGGATTGCTCAAAGCGCTTTACACTTTATTCCCTGGCAGACCCAAAAACACCACCTTGACTTATGTGGGAAGCATTCAGCCACACTGAAATTAATATGCGAAGACCATTGTCTGTAGCAGGTACTCTTCATACAGCTGAGTAAACTGGAGCAATGTAGCATGTAGTGATTGTATATGTAATTCTTAGTCACATGGCGATGACCCTGTCTAGTCTCGTCACTATTTTTTGCGACTTGTAAACACACCAAGCATTGCACAAACTACACAATTTTCGAATTTGATATCATATTGATGTTTTTTTTAACAAAGAATCGTAATATAGTTATTTTATTTGATATTACATTTGTTCAACTAAACATCTTTCTAAGTAATTTTTTCTCATTGGTTTACATTTTATGGGCATTAAATATTAAAAATTTATGTTAAATACACATGATTGTTTAGTCACTAAGTTTGTGAGTTGTAAACATATAAGGCATGTATAAACTACAACTAGCATTTTATATCACATGTACTAGTGTTTTTTGTAACAAAGAATCGTGATAAAAGTAACTGTTTTTTTTTTATATGTACCTAACATTTTTTCAACCTCTTCCCAATTTTTTTTTCTATTGTTGCTTTGCATTTTATGTGCATGTGATGTGTATGTGATATTAAAAATTATTACATTATACATATCTAGTGCAGTGATTGTACCTGTAGTTGTATTGTGCTTTTAATTTTGTAGTCAATCTCATCAAATAGTTTCAATAAAATGTTTTTACTTTACTTTAATTCACATGCATTTCTAACAACAATATGCAATTTAATGAGGACACCCATTACTGCAAAATGCAGACAAACAAAACTATCACATACAGGGGTGGATCCAGAAATCGAGCCTGGGGGGCACAAAAACCTCCACTGGCGGCCAAACCAAATGGTGTACTATAATTTTTGTTGCTACCGAGCTGTCATAACTATAACTTCAGCCGCTCGGCTGGAGTGGTGATATCGGAAGATGGGGGGGGTGCTATTGAAACATTTTCGCCACTGCATAGGCATGATTATTATGAAAGTACAATCACTCGAAGGTTTGGCTATATTGTTTCACGTGTATTTACTTGCACTGTATATACAAATTTATGTTTGCAACAGAAATATTCCAAATTAATTTTGTTTTATAAATAGAACATTAAATTCAAAAAGTGAACTGCAAATGATTGAAAGTTTCACAAAAGCCCTATCAACCAAAGATGGTGTAAATGTACCCACATAAGATTGGTCAGAATAAAACATAATTGTTAAAACCAATCGTATATGTTTGGATATCTTCCAATTATTATGCTATGATTTATATGTATGTGTATATCACGTTTGCATAGCAGCATCAATTAATACTTACGTTTGTTCTAACTGTCCTTAGCTGCATCCAGCCGCAGGAAGTGACTGGACACCTGAGCTGCCTTTGCTACGACCACTGATGCTCGACAGAACCACCACAGATCTTGTCATATGTGATGGCTGCAGTGGTGTTGAGGTAGTTCGCTTTTTTGTGTTGAAGCTGTCAAACAAAGTCATGAATTGGAATATGGAATGAGTCAGATTATTTGTGAAAATGAACACGGTTTGACAGCACTACTACCCGTCAATATATATATATATATATAATATTATATAATATTATGTGTGTGTGTGGTATGTAACTTTTTAATTTCATTAACTTAATTAAATTAGGTAAAAATATGTTGCAGTCTTTTGCCCAATGGTCATTTGTCAAGCATTCAAGTGTGAAAAGGTCATTTGATTTAACAAGATTTAACAAGATTGCCATCCAGAGAATTAACTCTAGATGGCAGGTGGACAAGGAAGCCCTTTGGCTTATCGAGAGTCCAATCCTTTTATCTACATATATCCAGCCCTTCTGAGGTATGTGTCGATTTTATTTTTAAACATATTCACTCTATTAGCACCCACACAATCATCAGATAATCTGTTCCATTCATTCACAGTCCTTTGTGAAAATGAGAACTTTCTTACGTCTAATCTACACTGCTCCTTTATTAATGTAACTTTATGTCCTCTAGTCTTTCTATCTATCTTAACTGAAAAAAAACATTTCTATCAATATTTTCATAACCATTCAATATTTTAAACACTTCTATCTGATCTCCTCTCAATCTCCTGGTCTCTAGTGTTGTTAAACCACATTCTTTTAGGCGTTTTTCATAACTAAGATCCCTCAGTGTTGGTATCATTTTAGTCGCTCTCCTCTGTACTCTTTCTAGCATATCTATGTCCTTCTTGCGGTATGGCCTCCACGCTTGTATACAATATTCGAAATGAGGCCTAGCTATTGTTTTGTACAGCGGTATTATTAGTTCTTTTTCTTTATATGCTATATTTCGCCTAATCAATCCAAGGATTTGATTTCCTTTTGAAGCTGCAATTCCACACTGCTCTGAAACCTTCATGTCAGCACTAATTGTCAGCCCTAAGTCTTTTTCTTTTACAGTAGTATTTAGTACAGTTCCCCCATTGTATATTCTACATATTCGTTCCCATGTCCTGTGTGAAGGCATTTACATTTCCCACATTTGAACAACATTTGCCACTTTTCAGACCATTTGATCAACCTGTTAAGATCATCTTGTAAATGCTGTCTATCTCCATCACTTTTAATCCTTCTAAATACTTTGGTATCATCTGCAAATTTCAACACCTTGCTAGCTATATCATCGTCCAAATCGTTTATATATATTAAGAATAATACAGGTCCCAGTACTGATCCCTGTGGAACCCCACTCAAAACTGATTTCCAGTTTGAAGCCTCCCCATCAACAACTACCCGTTGTCTTCTGTCAATCAGCCATTTTTCTATCCAGTTAATTATATCATTTTCTATGCCATGGGCCTTTAGTTTAAGCAGTAATCTCTCTGATGTGGCACTTTGTCGAAAGCTTTTTGAAAATCTAAGTAGATGATATTTACTGGTGATCCATCATCTACCCACTTAGTGATATCTTCCAAAAAACAACATATTTGTTGATCTAAGCGACCACTTACCTGTCTTCCAAATTTGTGACTATACGACTAACTTTCACCAAACTGTAAACCAGTCTTTTCAAACAAGATCATTTGACGGAGAACAATTACAGACATTTATCAATACCTTAGAAATTATGAAATGGGATGAAGTTTTGAACAATGATGATGTTAATTCAAGCTATAATACATTTATTGAATTGTTCAAAAATACTTATGATGTTTGTTTTCCTGCTAAAACTATTTCTCGAAAGAATAAAAGGTGGCACAAACCATGGATGACTTCAGGACTAAAAAATGCATGTAAAAAAAAGAACATACTATATAAACGTTTCCTCAAAACAAGAAGTGATACTGCTGAAGTTAGATATAAAACATATAAAAATAAACTCACATCTATCATGAGACAGTGTGAGAAGGAGTATTACTCTAACCTACTAGAAGAAAATAAGCAAAATATGAAAGAAACATGGAAAATAATTAATACATTGTTGAATAAACAATCTTCAAAAAAATCATCCTATCCATCTGGATTTAAGAACAATGGATCAACTATTTCAGGGAATATGAATATTGCAGAACATTTCAACAATTTTTTTATTAATATCGGGCCAACTTTAGCTAAAAATATACCCAAATGTAATGCAAATGTTGTGTCCTTCTTGGGTGACAGGGTAGAAGAAACATTATTTTTAAAACCAGTCACTGATGAAGAATTATTAAATATTGTGTATAATTGTAAAAGTAAAACGTCTAAAGATTATGATGGCATTAATATGTGTTTAGTCAAAAATATAATTCCTCATATTCTAGCTCCGTTAAAGCATATATGTAACTCCTCACTAGAACAAGGTGTGTTTCCCGATGATATGAAAATTGCCCGAGTGATTCCCTTATTCAAAGCGGGGGATGACCAAATTGTCTCCAACTATAGGCCTATATCTTTACTACCTCAGTTTTCTAAAATTCTGGAAAATATATTTAACAAGAGGATAATGAATTTTCTAAATGCAAAACAAGTTTTGTATTTCCGTCAGTATGGATTTAGAAAAAATATGTCCACTTCCATGGCAGTAATGGAATTAGTGGAGGAAATTACAAATGCAATGGATAAGGGAAAGCTTACTATTGGTGTTTTTATTGATTTAAAGAAAGCCTTCGACACAGTGGATCACAAAATTCTTATCGATAAACTAGAACATTATGGTGTTAGGGGTGTTGCCAAACAATGGATCAGTAGTTATTTAGAAAACAGGAAACAGTATGTGTGCTTCAACAGTGTGAATTCAAGTTGTGCTACTGTTACATGTGGTGTACCACAAGGGTCAATTTTAGGGCCAACTCTGTTTATTATGTATGTTAATTACTTATGTAATGTGTCGTCACACTTAAAGTCCATACTGCTGATGACACCAGTTTTGTTGTTGAAGGAAGTGATTTGTTGGAAATGTGTACAAAAGTGTCAGGTGAAATGAACAAACTACACAAATGGTTTAAAGTAAACAAGCTCTCACTAAACTTATCAAAAACAAATTTCATGGTCTTCAGTCACACTAATGCCCCATGTGAATATAATATCTCCATAGATAACACTAATATTGAACAAATAAATTGTATAAAATTCCTTGGTGTTTATATTGACTGCAAACTTACATGGTCTCAACATGTGAATGTTGTACATACTAAAATTGCAAAGAATCTGTCAGTAATGCGTCGTGTTAAATGGTTGCTGAATGAGACTGCATTGTACACTTTGTATTGTTCATTTGTTCTACCTTATATGGACTATTGTTGTGAGATATGGGGAAACACTTATAGAAATAGAATCCAGCCATTGTATATTCTACAGAAACGTGCAATCAGAATATGCTGTCAGTTGGAGTATAGAGCTCACTCAAAGCCAGCTTTCTTTAAATGTAATGCACTGACTATTTTTAACCTGATTGATTTAAAATCCATGGTCATAATGTATAAAATATATAACAGATTAATGCCAAATAATTTTCTTTCTCGTTTTAAAGTGGTAAACACCACTCATGCCCACAATACTCGTCAAGAAAATAACTTTGAATCTAAGTATTGCAGAACAACTCTGAAAGCGATGTCTATCAGTATAAAAGGTGTAAATATGTGGAATTGTTTAAATATAAATATCAAAAATTGCACTAATGTAATTGCCTTTAAGAAAAGTATACATCACTACTGGTCAGTAAATACAATATATAGTACATTTTATTTTATCGCTCTAATCGTATTCAAATCTTAATTTTGTATAAAGTATTCTTACATCAACGATACTTATTCCTATTGGTCAATAAATACATTATGTACTCTTCAAATTCTTTAAAAAAAAAATATATATATATATTTTTTTTTTTTTACTCATTTGTTATACATCATGTTCAAATCCTTTTATGTGTAAAATTTATCTACATCAAAGATACTTGTTCCTGTCTGATGACTGATGTCATCAAGTCTGCATTGTCTATAATTAGTAAAACATGCTTATTAGCATGTATAAGTCCTATGTTAAAATAAGGAGTATTAAATTATACTTCATGTACCTCATTCGTCAAATTATCTTTTAAATTAAGTACATGTATTATGGAAAGGGAAATGCTAACTATAAGTATTGCACTTCTTGCATTTTTCCTTTCAACATTTCAATATATTATATACTATATTATTTAGTATGCATTATAGGAATTATGCTGTATATGTATGTACCGGGGTATGTATGTTATGTTGAATAAAATTCAATTCAATTCAATATTCGCGCCAGACGGTTTATTTGGGATAAACCAATATGGATTTGTAGAACGACACAACTTCACAAGTCACAAAAGAAATAGCTGGAGTAAGACGTAATAAGTGTAAGAACAGACACTGCGCTCGCAAAACTTCTTCTAGAGACAGGTTAGTAATTTCAAAGTAGTCAGCCTCAGCCACGCATATTTATTCGTATGAATATAATATGAATTATTATGTTGCTTATTATGTTCAGAAAACCACCACCCCTCAATACTGTGAAAATGTCCATAACAATAACATGTATCGATAGCTTGCGACTGATTTATCGTCCCTTTTCTCCGGCTACCTCCTTCACTACGGTCACTTTCTCCCCTGTCACCTTCACGCCTGTCATGTTTTCTGCTTTTTGCTGAACACTCCGTCTTCTTCCATCAGTCTTCTGTCTCACAGTCTTACCAATTGCCTCTGTGGTATCTACCTCTTCACCACCTGTATCGCTGTCGCGTCTCTCCTCGTTCTCTACAGTCTGACTACCTGTTGATCTATCCCCACTGACCCGTTTTCTTTTCCTCTGCCGAACACTTTTCCTCCGTCCCTCTGTCTTCTCAATTTATTGTTCCTTCACACCGGTTGCCTTCCCTCCTCTCAGTCTCCTTACTTCAGTCTCCGTGTCACAACTCTGCTCCTCTGTGTTGTAGAATTCTCAACTCTCTCCGCGTCATCCTTCTCTGCTCCATCTATTTCTATGTTGAGTCTCACCTCCATCTCCTTCACTATATCCGTCAACTTACACACCTCCTTCATCAGTCCCTCAAACACCCCCCACACACCGAAAGGTGAGTCCGTCATCTTTGGTCTCTGCCCATGATTTTGGATAGCCAGACAACGCAAAATCCATCCAGCTCTGGCAGTCATTGCAAACTAAGTGTCGTTTTGCCCTGAGTTGCCGCTAACTTTGCCCAGTTGTTAAACAATTACAATGATATGAGAGTGGCAAAGTTATTATTGTATATATATTGTAAAAGTGTAGTACGTAACAAATAAATAGACAATTTACAAGTGTCAACTTATTAACTAAGTAAGTACAGGTAGAACACAGATGGGCTGGAAAGAAGGTTACAGGAAACAGTCACAAAGTAATTTTATTCGAAAAATATAAAATAAATAAAAAAATTGCAATTTTTCACTGATAGTTCAACAAAACTTAGTTTGAGGAATTCAATAGTAAACCATGCAAAATACCCAACGCCTTAGTTGTGATCTCAATGTGTCATTCACCTAACACGGCTAATTAATGAGGAGGACATTTGGCTGGCAGTGGGTGAACCCATGGCAGTGTCCACAAAGTTCTACTGTTTACTCAGAGGGTGGATTACTACCTGTTACCATCCAAGGATCAATATACCCTTTGTTCTTTAGCTGGACTGCAAGGTTCCACTGCAATTTGGCTAAACTTGTCTAAAGGCTGGCTGAGTCACTGTAAGTCTTTAGAAGAAGATTCCAGCCGTTAGTCATGTCTCTTATAAGAGCAACAAAGGCATTTTATTATGGATTTCCTGGTTTGATTTAACAAACAAAAATGATTATGGCCTTTCAACTACTTGCAACTGTGGTTATTAACTAGAGGTTTCTGACTGAAAAAGTATGTTCCTTGAAGCGAACCCTCTGTGGCTTCAGTATCATCAACGTGCAAACAATTTGTAAACTGTCATGTCAGAAACCTAGCTGCCAACCCTGACTGTATTTGAATTGAATCATGCAAAGTAAGATGAAGTGAATTAATTTAATGAAACGGAAAATAAATTTACAAAATTGTTCTACAAAATGTATGAATGTAGAAGTATAATAATAATAATTGCTTTATTCACAGACTCCATGCAACATACAAGTTGTATAGTTTTGTTATAAACAACAGTTCAATCAATCAATCACAATACTTTATTGTCCCTTGTGTGGGAAATTCATTTGGGGTGTAGAGCAGCATATTAAGACATAAAACAAATGTACATGCAATGTACAGAATAAAAATCACCCGTCAACAAAATGTATATACAGGGAACTGAACCAGTCTTTCCATATTCTAGACATGTATTTCACGTTACTATTAATAATGCTACGAATCAATATGTTTTTTGAGAACTGCAGTCGACATATAAATCTATATATATGTCAAATTTATAATAACAGCAGAACAGTTAGGTAAATTATTGTTAACAAACATTTCATTACCACTACAGTATCTGTCATAACCTAACACCATTCGAAATATATTGTTGTAAGAGACATACAATTTCCTGATAGCATGTTATTGATCAATTGTAATGTTTTGGATGTGCTTTTTTTCGAGAAAGACCAAAATAAAAAAAAAAAAACAGAACTTCTATAATTTACATATACAAGAGAATTTGTAACTTAACAAAAAATGGGCTGCAACTCTTTGTATAGTAACGGTAATTCTCTGCTCTCTCACATAAATCAGTTGCAAGCTATCGTTACATGTTACTGTTATGGACATTTTCACAGTATTGAGGGGTGGTGGTTTTCTGAACATAATAAGCAACATAATAATTCATATTATATTCATACGAATAAATATGCGTGGCTGAGGCTGACTACTTTGAAATTACTAACCTGTCTCTAGAAGAAGTTTTGCAAGCGCAGCGTCTGTTCTTAGACTTAGTACGTCTTACTCCAGCTATTTCTTTTGTGACTTGTGAAGTTGTGTCGTTCTACAAATCCATATTGGTTTATCCCAAATAAACCGTCTGGCGCGAATATTGTCGTTATATGCGTAATTTGGCCCTTTTTCACTGAGTCGGTGGCATATGTCCGAGGACGTCCGATCGCCGGCGTAAATGCCATAAAATAAGAACGTGTTATATAAACGCTTGCGAACACTGTACTATCAACAAAACGGCTTGATCGAGGCACCAATCTGGATGGTCAGAGGTCAGTCTCGCCCAAATTCGCGAACACGATACTATTAAATGAAGTTTCCACTTCCAGATGCATGTCTAAGTTCAAGTAAGTGTTGCTAGTTTCGACTAAATTCGAAATAGTTCGCAGTTTGTTTATTAATTTCAACAAAACGAAGTAGCACAAGTGCACCAACGAACTAGGATGTTATAGGGGATACTTGATAGCTTTGCTTTTTCGGGAAATTAGTCAGAAAAGCGAGGAGGATGACAATCGAACTGATATTGCAGGTTTAAATATGTGATGTGTGGTGAGCGAACATTACATGTAATATCAACCACCATTGACAAAAACTCAAACAGTCGAATATTTAGACTGGATCAGCTTAACATCTGCGTTTTTGGCAAGGCTATATGCCAAGAGATGTTGAGACTGATGTATTCAACAGCGCGCCCTGGCGCAAGAGGACGGTCTTGATGCGAGAAACTACCAGCAAACGCAGAGCTGCTGGTTGCAGATTGCGTTTACTGCGCCAGTACTATCAGTATGTATTATCGAACTACGATGTGCGATAAGACATAAATACATGTTCCTCTGCTGCAATCAGCCATGGAGGTCATCTCCAGTAAAAAGTTAATCAATATGTCTTCCACAATTTATTTTCCATTTGCAAAACCGAGAAGAGTAATGATCGGATGCCTAATTGTTTCTGACTCGGTTGGTGCCCTTTCCTAGCAGCGATAACCTGTTCGCTCATGCGGTGACATGAACAATACTGACAACGCCCACTGTATGACGAGCAAACAAGCAGACATCGGTGATGTTATGATAAGCTACATTTCTACGAATAATCCATCCGGAAAGTTTTTCTAACAGAATGAGCGGGATATTACGAAAAGGTAACTAGTCAGTCGTTTAGTCGATATCACACTACAATAGCTACTAACAAAACTGTATATTCTCCTACAAACACACAGACGCAGAAGACGGTTTCCCGGGTTTATACGTAAATGGCGTCTGTTATGACGTAAATTTGAAAAGTGGTTCGCATTAACGCGGGTTGCACAAGACGTCCCGCGCTTGACTGATAGCCTTGTTAACGGCGACGCACGTTTTCATTTTGACAAAAACGTAATTCATAATGAACTCAGAAAGGTGCCGTGCGACCGTTTTGATCATAATGAACCCTGTCACAATGGCGAGTCAACATCTGTTTGTTTTCAAGTACAACTTAGCGTTTATTCGTCGACATGTGTTCGTCGCGCCAATCGAATTGGCAATTTAATTGTGCACGCATCGCCAGTGTTCAATTATCGACGAACTCGGCGGCGACAATGCATCGTGTGACATGCATGACACGTACACCCGACACCCACGTACCGATGCTTCTGGCAAACATACGAGACAGGACAAGGGAGAACATGTGTGTTTTGTGAACCGATAAACGTCTTCAAATGCGCTGGTGCGCCACTACAATAAATGGCGTCTTACAACTAGGACCAACACGCTAGTATTGTCCAATGTATACACAGTTACTTTATCTATCGATATACATGTGCGGCAAGAAATGTTTAGCAAGAAAAAATACAAATAGTTGATTACGACGCGACGTCATACTTCGAAAGAGCTGTTCATGCGGTACAATGGGCTGCACGATATCCGAACTCACTTTGAGTAGTATTCCTACATATTGCCAGAGATGCCAAGTTTCTTTCTTTCACTTTCCCAAGTGCTGCTGCTTGTAAGTCAATTGTTGTTAGTTTCCTGTTTCCCCAAGGTCCTGGGATAAGGCAGACCTCCATACTGGCCAATCAATCATTTGTTGTATTTATTAAAGCACTGTTATGTCCGCCGTGGTGATTTCGTGCTATACCGAAGCTTGCGGACGCCCAAAGGGAATTGGTGTATCTATATACAGGAAACACTCGTCTGGCCCACTCTTCCAACACAAACAATTCATCACTGCGTCTGTCAGTGCTGCAAGCGGGTGTGTCTCTTGAACACAGACACTCGCCACAGACACCTGGTGGTAACTCGCATCTCTTCTTGGCAACGACAGATTGTCGATGAAGATGACGTCCGCCTTACATATACATTTTTAACTTGACCTAAATGTATAGACCTTATACTGTGAATATCTTCTGGATGTTACACCGTCGACCTTGTCCTATCTAGAGCACACAACTCTGGTGCTAACAGAGGGAGTCTAGTGCCATGTTTGTTTTGGCCGCTCCGCCATGTCCGTGGCCTTCCTCGTTTACTTCGAAGTTTCATTAGGTATACAATATGCGTATGTAAACTATCGGAGTCTTCTATGTCTGATGACATCTGATATGGATTTAATGGTGAATGTTTCCTCTCTGATCTGGCTATTTTGTATTATGTCTACCCAGGTACACCTCTGGTAGTCCGCAGACAACGGCTCTAAAATAATTCAAGAGACTGTTGTGATTATTGTCTCCAAGTTTCTGCACAGTATATATTGACAGTATAAAGCTTGGATTCTGCGCGCGCGCGCGCGCGCGCGCGTGTGTGTGTGTGTGTGTGTGTGTGCGCGCGCGCGTAAATGTCCGTGTACATGTGAGTGTACGTGTGTGTGTGTGTGTGAGTGTGTGTGTGTGTGTGTGAAGATAAGGCTTTCGTGAAGATAAGATATTATACCCGACTAGATTCGTGTGAGTTCAACGAACTCGATACTGATCATGCCGATGTCGTGCAGCACATGTGTGTATGCTGTTCCTTTGTATATCAATTGTAGCAACTGGATAATCTTAAATCGGAACATGTTTTAACATTGTCTTTATTGATTTATTGACCCCCTCTCTCTAATATATGGTAATTCGAGGATCGAGATCTTGCAATGACATCTGGCGATGACCGGGATCTCCTCCGCCGACATCGACTTAACACGCTCGGCACGTCGAAGATGGATGCCAGGGAATATGGCGAAATCGAGTTATTCAGACCATAACAATGAAGTATTGCTTGGCTGCAGCCAATTAGGCACCCCCTCCTCAAGAAATGGCGTTAAATGGCATCTTCAGAAGTGTGGCGAGTAGAAGAAGACAACCGAGTCGTATTGATAACGTAATCGTGTTACCGGATATATAATAAGACCAAAATACAACGGCGGATCTGTGGGGACCACATGATGGTAAGGCTTGGCACACCTTCCAGAGCACACGTAGAACTATAACGGCAGATGTCTCAGAACTAGGAGTGCTTCCTGTGTACGATTGACATTACGAAGATAGATCGTTCAGGGGAAGGTTTCACGAAGCGTTCGTACCGTCCGTACGAATGTCCGTATCTTTTGTACGGGGACATTTGACTTAGATTACGAATCTATAAACACTAGTAGAAGACATACACCTGTAGATACTTCTGCAAACACGTGTACGTAACTCCGTAAAGTTCGTTTCTACGAAGGTTCTTACGTACGAAAGCTTCCTGAAACCGGCCCCAGGTTTTTGGAATGACGTGACATCACAAACCTGATTATGTGGTAGAATATATAGGATATAACGTAACAACCACCAAACTACTTACATAAGATAATATCTGTATAAGCCAGTACTTGCTAGATATTTTGATTAGGTAGCATAGTTGTTAAAATTAAGCAAGGGCGATAGTCGGGCGGCGTAACCTAAATAAATAAAGCAGCCTAACGTAACGTAATTGATTGTATTTAAATTAGGTCACTATCGGTATTGTTAGCGTTCGTGATAGAATAAATAGACGGCTGTGTAATTTTAATCTGTAACATAAAGTGTGCTGTAGTACACAGGAAACAGTCTTTATAAAGACTAAGTTAGTTGAGTTATTAAATAAATTCTGATAGGGATATGGCGCCTTGCAAGCGGCAAGTCAAGGCAAAGCGACACTTGGTGTGCGATCACTACCACAGCTGGGTAGATTTTGCATTGTCCGGCTGTGGGAAGTCATGGGCAGAAACCATGGAGGAAGGATTCACCTTTCAGTGCATTGGGTGTTGGAAGGTGGAGTGTCTGCAGAAGGAGATAGCTAGGTTGACAGATATTGTGAAGGGAATGGAGATGGGAATTAGAAAGGAGACAGGTCGAATGGAGAGAGACGACAGGGAGAGAGGTGAGAATACTGCAAGATTGAAGGAGAATAGCAGTGGCAAGAAAACTGAGGAAAGGAGATTGAGAGGAGGGAAGGTGATTGGAGGGGAAGAAATTGGAAAATCGACGACAGAAAACGTGACAAGCGTGAAGGTGACAGGGGAGAAAATGACCGTAGAGAAGGAGGGAGGGAAGATGGGACGGGAGAGAAGAGAAGACAATGAGATGGGAGGAAAGACAAAGGGACAAAAGGAATTGAGAGCATATGTGATAGAAGAGAAGTTGATAAAAGGGACGCTGACAGGAGGAAAGGTGACAAGAGAAAAAGCGACAGGAAAGAGTGGATCGGAAGAGAATATGACAGGAGAGAAGACGACAGGGTTAAAAGACAACAACCAGACAGATGCAAACCGAAGAAGGAGCTACTCTAAGGCAGTGGTTGAGGGGGCAATGAGGAAAGTGAGGGTGTTTATGGGCGACTCCATTATGAGAAAGACGGACAAGACACTGAGCGAGGGGAAGGACGTCGTTGTTTGTCTACCGGGGGCTAGGATTGAACATGTGACTGACAGGGTAGAGAAGGTATTGGGACATGACAAGGGAGGGTCTTTACTAGTACATGTATGAACAAATAATGCAGATAGGGGGGAACAACTGGGATAGTACAGAAATATAGACAGTGAGGAAGCTAAAGAAGACAAGAGTTGAACAGGTTATTCTGTCAGGAATTTTGCCAGTAATGGGAGGAAGGGGGACAACGTATAGAAACTGCAAGAGGATGGTGATCAACGCCCTATTTGAGCAGATGTGTGAAGAAGAGGGGGTGGGATTCACAGATTTATGGGGATACTTTGTTGGGAGGGAAGATATGTACATGAGATATGGCCTCCATCTTAGTGGAAAGGGGGCAGCAATTTTCTCAGAGAACCTGCTGCGACCTGTTGACCGTGGGACAGGTAGCATCTATTTAAACTAGGTTCGCAGGGGGACTCACAGAAAAACCTGAAACTGGAGGCATAGCTAAAGACAGCACAAATAAATCAGCAAAGAACAGTCTGGAAAACTCTTCTGAAGCTGGGTATAAATGTGTTTGTTTAAACGCAAGGAAACAAAAGAAATTAACTAAACATTATGGTAGAAGATATTGACCCTCACATAATAGGTATAACCGAATCCTGGACCGATATATCAGATGCCGAATTGGGACTGACAGGATATGTGATGTTTAGGAAAGATAGAATCAGAAGAAAGGGAGGTGGAGTTATTTTATATATTAAAGAATCTATCCAGGCTTATGAAATAAAATTAGAAAGAGAAGCAGATTGCGAAGAAGCTGTTTGGTGTAACATAGTTACAGGAAACTCAACGTTAACAGTTTGGTTAGTTTATCGAAGTCCAGACTTAAGCATAGAAGAGAATAAAAAATATATAAAACGCTATAAGGGAAGTAAGCATAGGGGACTGTATTGTATTATTATCGGGGATTTTAACCACGGGCATACACAATGGAAATCTCTAGAGAGTATGGGGAGTGAGGACCACAAGTTTGTAGTTTTAGTTCAAGATACTTTCCTTTCTCAACATGTGCTAGAACCAACCAGGGGTGAGAATGTGTTAGACATAGTTTTGTCCTCACAGAATGAATTAGTTGACAATGTCAAGTCATGTGAGCCTCTAGGGAGTAGTGAACACAACTAGATACATTTTACCATCAAAGTAAAATCAGAAAGGAATAGTAAAAAGCAGTATAGGAGAAATTTCCACAAAGGAAGGTATAAGGACATGAGGAAATATTTAGCAAAGATAGACTGGAATAACACACTAAAAAATAAGACGGCAACAGAATGCTGAAATATATTAAAGATTGAAATTAAGTGCATAGTCGATAAATTTGTACCTTTAAAAAAACAAGGGAAACGGTCCAAAAAGAAACACTTATCGAAAGAAGCCATTAGAAAAATTAAGTATAAACAAATGATGTGGAAGTCATATAGACGTACTGGAAATTATGATGACTACAACAGTTATAACGAAGCACTTAACCAAGCTACAGCTGAAATTAGAAATTCTAAGAGAAGCTATGAACAACAATTAGCTAGTAATATAAAACATGACAGCAAGAGTTTTTATGAGTATGTTCGAAGCAAACAGAAAGTTCAAGATAAGGTCGGTCCTCTAGAAGATAGTGCTGGAAATATAATATCAGAGGGATTCTTAATGGCAGAAGACCTGAATGAGTACTTTAGTTCAGTGTTTACCAGGGAAGATATTAGTTCACTGCTAGTACCAGAGACTAAGGTCAAGGGGGCAGATTCAGACTATTTAGGACAATTAATTGTAACCCCGGAAATGGTAGCTAAGAAAATAAGAGCTACGAAGGATAATAAATCACATGGAGTGGATGGGAAAGAGTACAGAGGAGAGCAACTAAAATTATACCAAAACTGAGGGATCTTAGTTACGAAATACGCCTAAAAAATGCGCCTTAACAACACCAGGACAAGACCAGGAGATTGAGAGGAGATCAGATAGAAGTGTTTAAAATAATAAATGGTTATGAAAATATTGATAGAAATATTTTTTCTCAGTTAAGAAAGATAGAAGGACTAGAGGACATGAAGTTACATTAGTAAAGGAGCAGTGTAGATTAGATATAAGAAAGTTTTCATTTTCACAAAGGACTGGAACAATTAAATGAATGGAACAGATTATCTGCTGATTGTGTGGGTGCTAGTAGCGTGAAAATGTTTAAAAATAAAATCGACACATACCTCAGAAGGGCGGTATACACATATATAAAAGGGTCGGACTCTTGATAAGCCAAAGGGCTTCCTTGTCCACCTGCCATCTAGAGTTAATTCTCTGGGTGGCAATCTTGTACAGTACCCCCCATTGCATATTCTACCTCTTCGTTCCCATGTCCTGCGTGGAGGCATTTACATTTCCCAAAATTGAACAGCATTTGCCACTTTTCAGACCATTTAATCAACTTGTCAAGATCATATTGTAAATGTTGTCTATCTCCATCACTTTTAATCCTTCTAAACACTTTTGTATCATCCGCAAATTTCAACACCTTGCTTGTTATTTCATCATCCAAATCGTTGATATATATTAAGAATAATATAGGTCCTAGTACTGATCCCTCTGGTACCCCACTCAATACCGATTTCCAGTTTGAAGCCTCCCCATCAACAACTACACGATGTCTTCTGTCAATCAGCCATTTTTCTATCCAGAATGTCAGCGAAAAACAGATCGGGCAGTAGGTGGAGTGCTTTGACTGTCTCGTGCGTCTATAGACGCGGGAGCCGCAAAGTCTAAGTAAATTTCAGTAACATTCGTAAGATCTCCTAAGCCTGATTTTTCTCTTTAAAGAGCAACGAAACACTTCATTGGCATACCGTGTTAGTTATTTGCCATATGGCAATATGATGTGTGCTTATCAATTTAAAAAAAAACTGTTATTACAGCAAAACCATTTTCCAAGATGGTTCTTTTTTGGCACTAAATTCCGAAACATTGCCTACAGATGAACATGATATGGTTGGCACGTGAGCGAAATCATGCTTTGAAATTCCACTGCACGCATCCAAAATGCGCTTTATTAATCAATGAAATATACGAAAAAGTGCTCTCGTGTGATGCTTTCCGAATGAAATGTGTTAGCAGTATTCATTGGCTTCTTTGCCGTCTACTGATCCTATTGTACGATGACTTAGTTATGGCCTCGGCACAGACACGGCGACATGGTCCTCACGCATTCATCAGGAAACATGGGCACTCCGCGGGATTCTACTTGAAGAGATTCTTTATTGGCACATAAAACGCACTCGCATTTCAGTCGAATTACCAGACCAACGTGCAGCTGGTGTCCCGATGAGTGAGTGGAAATTATGCTTCCTGTCGTTTTTTTATTTGCGAAATGTCATACCAGTGTTGGGAGTATTAATAATTCACTGAGATGATATTGTAGCTGAATTGCATAATAGTGCATAGTCGTGTCGACTCGTCGTCGGCTTTGAACAGTATAAGTTAATGGAACGCTACAGTGTCGCCCATAAATCTTTGGTTAGCTGGTTAAGTGTAAGAAGGTTTATGAAAACATGATGATCCAAAGGTCTAGATACTGGCAGAACGAGACGTATCTATGATCTTGGAAGGGGAGCCAAAGGGCGGCCAATTTGTCATCCAGTCGGTTTGCAAGCTAAAATGTAGCGACGCAACAGTTTAAAATGTAAAGCTATTGCCAACGAAGTCGTGGACCACTAAACACGCCACAGACTAACTGCTGTGGTGACAAGGGTATTGTTGTTTAGTTCTAGATTAAAAGTATAATGTAACTCATTTCAGCCCAACGTCAACGAAACAAAAAGTACGTTTCAAACGTTGTACTAATACAGGTGTATAAGTACAGCATAAATGGCAGTTATACAATGTTTGAAACGTTTCTTTTGTTGCCAAGGTAAAATTTTAGTACCATACCTTCTTGATCATATTGCATTACCTGTGTCCCTAATATGAACTATATTATATCATTGATATTATGATAATATCACAGGCTGCATTTGGATTTTATTTACAGTTGTCTGCATACCCGATCACTCTTAAAACCTTACAATACTGTATGTTTGTAGCACAGTTCAAGTTGAAAAAATACTGCCTTATGTCCCTTGTACGCAGGGAATACGAAGACGTCAGCGCACCAACTCAAGCGTGTCTGTTGCAATCTTCGTGTGCAGCCACGCGTGCGCTTTATGAGATATCCACGAGCGTTTAACGCACTGTCGAGCAGACTCTATTCGCTACGAAGGTGTAACCGCGTGCATAAGTTGATGAAGCTGTCCTCTCGGACAAGCGCATCGTTAGTTGTAGGCATTCATCGAATCCCCCAAACGCAGCGATTGGCGTATCTTGTTATCTTCCTTACGACACATTACATTTTTTGTGTCTTCCGATGTGAAGTTGTCTTTGGATCACAACAACTTAACAATAACAACAGCAATACCAATAATCATAATGATATTAATAGTAGTAACAAAACAATAATAACTATTATTATGATACCTTTATATAATGTAAATGTAGATATATTAGAATTGCTAATGTTATAAATGAATGCTTTATTTTGGAATTGAATAATAGGCTACATATAACATAAATGAATACTGAAGAATATGCAATATGTAAATTCCTGGTATGCAGCAGAGCCAAGGCTGTTACCAGTTTATACGCGTATGCAATGGTTTGATACAGAAAAATAAACTGAATAACTGATCGCTGCCAACCGCTACTAATGGTAGACTGGTTGTCGTAGATACAGCGTGCAATCAATAACTATACTTCTTTTTCCCCTTGCTCCCTTGTGAGGCGGGGTCCACGTCATTTGGTAGCTTCTTCTACTTTTCTTGTCAGTTCTTTCCAACTCTCTCTTTCGTCCACAATGGCCATCCCAGGTCTCGTTTTATGCTGTTGTTCCATCTCAGCCTTGGTCTTCCTCTCCTTCGTCTGCCACCCTCTTCTACTTTCCATGCTCTTTATCGCCAGTCTGTCTTCACCCATTCTATGTACATGTCCGCCCATTTCATTCTGTTTCCGGCTACTTTCCTCTTTAGGTGTTTTTTTTATTCCACTCTCCTCTCAATTCCTTCATCTTCCTTCTATCCTCTCGTATTACTCTGCATATTCTTCTGACCCAGTTGTTTTCTGCTACCTGTAGTTTCTCCTCCTGTCTCTCAGTCAGTGGCAGTGTTCCCAACCAATATATACAGGCTGGTACACTTTTCCTTTCAGTTGTTTCTAAGTGACATAGCATATAATTGAGGTCATTTATTTTAGCCACATGGCGCTGCCCATACTGACCCATGTGGTGGGTTTGTCTTCCATGTTTTCCCTCCCGTAGGTCAATGTCTTCCGTGACTGGTGGACTTGATCTGCCCATGGTTTGAAGTCAGAGTGTTCCTTCTCATAGACCCACTGCCTGTCAAGGCTAATGAGTTGGGTCTACCCAGGTTTTTAAATCAGACTTGTCCTTCTCCTAGATCCCTAGCATGTTAGCCTGGGGCCGTAAGGTGCCCAGTTACCGCAGTGTACCACAAGGAGGTCATGCTAGAGTCTTGTCTATGGAGAGCCTATATACCAGCAGGGGAGGCTTGCGTACTCATGTCCCTTTTCGCTAGCTGGCGGTCGCAACTGAAAGCGAGAGCAAGCAGCCCACGCACTACAAACTACTCACTACACTAGACGCGTCACACAGACCTGTGCTCACACCACACTACGCTAATCAATAACTATAAATTACTATAATTAATGCACTACCATAAGTACTAAATAGCAATTGCGACATGGTTGGTTGATAAAAAATGATATTGTGCAATTATTGTTGTTTCTTCTCATATGTGTGTGTGTGTGTGTGTGTGTGTGTGTGTGTGTGTGTGTGTGTGTGTGTGTGTGTGTGTGTGTGTGTGTGTGTGTGTGTGTGTGTGTGTGTGTGTGTGTGTGTGTGTGTGTGTGTGTGTGTGTGTGTGTGTGTGTGTGTGTGTGTGTGTGTGTGTGTGTGTGCGTGCGTGCATGCGTGTGTGTACAATAACAGTGATTTGATTCCAGATGAACATATCCAGTAATACAAACTTGATATGTAATACATTTTTAAACCGTTTAAAACTAATAGTATTAAAAACAGTAACAAGTGATAGCACTTTTAATATGGCTAATATTACCTATAACATTAACAGCAGACCTTCACAGACGTCTGAAGGAGGTGAATAGAATAGCAAGGGGAGTGAGCCGAATCCGGATCCGGAGCATTTCGCTCTGCTGTCGGCCATGACATTATAAGACAGGGAGTAGCTTTGACAATGTATCGCTGTGTCGACGGGGGTAAATCGACGGGTTAGAGTTCGAGATTTTTGTTGCAATGTCGATGACGGACGGTAGTGTTACACACTTTTCGGGAGCCTCAAACTGCATCACTCTTGACGCCACTAAAACATCAACACAATTTTTATAATATTGGGGATTCAGCCCCTCCTCTTTCGATATTGCGGGATATTCAACCCCTCCGAAAACTCTCGCCTCGGTTCCGATGCCTGTTACCTTCAATCAACATTCTAGCAGCTCCAAATTGAAATCATCCTAATACTACATTCGTAGATGGAAGTACCTGCAGTCAACACTTTTGAAGACTCTTCCCAAATATTTTGACAGTAGACATTTTTTGCCGCGTGGTCCTTTATCCAACTGGTGCAAGGATAACCAAACTACTGGGAAAATAAACAACTGATCTTCTGTACACTGAGTGATTCCAGAGTGGGAGAAATCCCAAAGATTCGGTCCCACCCCGTCTTACGTTTTGCCACGTGTTAATTCACTTATATCGTCGAAATATGCACCTGTCAACTTCGGCTATTTCGGCAGTAGTGATGGATGAGATGTGGTTGCCCCGCCATGTAAAACATAACGAATGACTAGTACTTTGACATGGATTCGCGAAGGAATTCAGTGCAGACGGCAGATAATGCCGGATTTACGAGCGTTGTTCATTATTTATGCAAAATGGCGCCATAATTTCTTGCAGAAAACACATAAATAACGTTGTGATTTATGATATTGATTGAGCAGGAGACAACGCTGTCAACGTTGTTGTTGATATTATTTAGCTTAAACCGATGCAACATGATTAATTGGTATTGTTTCTAGAGGTTGCGACAATACACAAACTCGGTGTCATAAACACACACGCACGCAGACACGCACGCACACTCTCTATCTCTCTCTCTCTCTATCTATCTATCTGTCTATCTATATATCATTTCTCTCTCTCTCTCTCTCTCTCTCTCTCTCTCTCTCTCTCTCTCTCTCTCTCTCTCTCTCTCTCTCTCTCTCTCTCTCTCTCTCTCTCTCTCTCTCTCTCTCTCTCTCTCTCTCTCTCTGGCAGTCTTTGGGTGATAATTGATAGACACTTGCTTCACAAAGTCTTACGTCACAATGCCACCTGTTGCAGCCTTTAGTAGTATCCGTTCCGCTGCATTCCTCTTCTCTTTCTGATTCCACCAGCTAGCGGTTTGTGTAACATCCCGGCACACATAGTGAGTACCTTCGTACCTTTTCTACTGCCCCTGTGACTGCTTCGTCGATGTCAGTGAGATATCGTTGACGGCACTATTGTGTGTAATGGGTGTGCGCTTTGTGCTGCCGCCATACAGATCGTCTCATGTCTTTACATAATTATCTATAGCTATTCTTATATGTGCGTGGAGAGTTTAGTTCTACGTTACACATGAACTCTTGGACGGTCGATGGTTCACCGATATTACATGGATTGTACTTATTTTGTGCGATTTTAGTGTTTTAAAGCTGCAGTGCTTCTATCTGTTCAACCGTGACGCTGTATATCAGACACGCCTGCCAAACGTCGATGCAGGTCACCAAACACATTTAAGTCATCGTTGCGCGTCCTTTGCAAAGGGTCTGCCGATTCAACAGCATTTATGCCATGTTGTGCAATGTGACAATTTGCTGCATGACTAAACTTGGGTAGGAACATTGTATCACATTCCCATTGTTAAATCAGTATGGACACTTAACAGAGTGTAAACATGGTGGCTTTCACCGGTCAAGAACTGCGTGCCATCGGGCTCAATGCATTGAGGGCAAAACAAACGATTCCACTGAAGACTCTACAAACGCTTCGGTCATTAAAGATTTGTTCCGTGCCAAAAACCCACCGAGGAACAACAGCGGGGATTAAGCATTATTGTTTGATTCCGACAGTAACTACATTCGGCAGGAACTTTGATAAATCTGCACTCTCTGGCGCCAACAGTGTCAACATTACACGTGTACCACTGATATCGTCATCATCGCCGGATCTTCGAGAAGCTGGCGTCGACATATGTTATATAAACGCTCAATCCTGTCGAAATAAGACATTGGCTATCTCAGACCATATTCTCGAAAACAATGTGGATAGTATGGCGCTATGTGAAACCTGGTTAAAGCCATCGACCGACGCTTGCGTCAGAAAAGAAATCACACCAACTGGATATACAATTAAACACACGCCACGTCCAGTTGGTAAAGGTGGTGGTGTTGCTATCATCCACAAATCCGGACTAAACGTACGAAAACGGATCACTGAAGTGTTTCGGACGTTCGAGCATATTGAATGTACACTGAAAACCTGTAAGTCATGTCTGCGCATTGTCGTTGTGTACCGCCCGCCTCCATCTTCGAAAAACGGCCTAACAACATCGGCCTTTTTTTAGGAATGGAGTCATTTCATCGACCAACATTTATTACAACCTGGTCCATTCATTGTCATTGGAGATCTCAACTTCCATCTGGATGATAACTCGGATCCAGACGCAAGACGACTCACAAGTTCTCTCCAGTCGACAGGTATGACGATGCACGTGCATGGATCCACCCATAGGAAGGGACATACTCTGGATGTGCTACTGACTCGCTGCACGGACGAACACCTCATTCGCAATGTCGTTATCACAGACATAGGACTCTCTGACCACTCTGCTGTTAACCTCACCATCAGTGCTGCTAGAAATCGTGCGGCACTTACGAAAACAAAATATCGGAAGTTACGCGCAATAAATGCGGATATATTTCGACAAGACATTCTCGTGTTTCGACCTGAAGATCTCGAGTCACTAAGTGTTGATGAATTGGTCAGCCACTACGACGCTACTCTTATGAATCTCGTTGATACACACGCCCCTTTGCTAGAAAAGTGTGTCCGACTGAGACCAGATACAGCCTGGTATAACGTTGATCTGCGCGACGCCAAACAAGAGAGAAGGCGGCGAGAACGAACATGGCGGAAATCCAAACTGGAAGTTCATCTACAAATGTTTCGTGAACAATGCAAGCTGGTAAATGATATGCTGCTACATGCCAAGACTACTTTCTATTCCGAAAAAATCCGGGACATTGGAAATGACCAGAAACAGTTGTTTGTTGCTGAGAACACTCTTCTTCACAGAAATAATAACACAGAGCTTCCGACACATGCGGAGAAATTCGCAACGTTCTTCGCTGAGAAGACAAGCCATATCCGTAGCGAGTTGCCGAATACTAATGCTAGAACGCTAGACAACCACTGCACATGTGAACTGTCATTGTTCTCCATGCCAACAACAGAATGAATAAAGAAAATCGTCATGGACGCACCACCAAAATCGTGCGACCTTGACCCAGCACCGACTTGGCTAGTGAGGGAATCAATTGATGAACTTCTTCCGATCGTGTCACGCATAATTATGCAATCACTGAAATCGTCTGTCGTTCCTGATCAATATAAGACCAGTTACATATCGCCATTAATAAAGAAGAATGGACTAAATCCAAATCTGGTGCAAAACTATCGACCTGTCTCCAATCTGGCATTTGTCTCGAAAGTGCTTGAGCGCGTTGTAGCAAAGCAGCTTGGCGACCACATGCAAAAGAATAATTTGCACAACCAGTTTCAATCCGCATATCGACAACATCACTCCACTGAAACTGCTCTACTTAAAGTGCATAGTGACATTCTGTCTGCAGTCGACCGAGGCCACGTTGTTGTTCTAGTCATGCTTGACTTGACCGCAGCCTTCGATACCATTGACCACGCCATTCTGCTGAGTAGATTGACTCGTAGATTTGGTGTAACAGGCGCTGCGCTCGAGTGGTTTAGATCGTACTTGTCCGGACGGCAGCACCTCGTGCGTATTGGCAGTGACAAATCTTCACCAATACCTGTGCCGTTTGGCGTGCCGCAAGGCTCTGTGCTTGGGCCGTTGCTTTTTACGGCATATATCTCACCGCTCGACGACATCATCAAGAAATTCAGGGTGGACTATCATTTTTATGCAGACGACACGCAACTTTACGTCTCGTTTTGTCCCGGCGGAGATGACCAAGTGAATTCAATAGACAATCTGTGTAATTGCCTTGAGCATATAGGGGAATGGTTGCGGTCCAATTCACTGAAGCTAAACGACCAGAAGACGGATGTCGTGGTATTCGGCACCAAGCACAACTTGCCACTGATGAAGGATATCCGCATAATCATCGGTGATGCAACTCTGAGCGCATCATCTAATGTTCGTAACCTTGGCGTCATATTCGACTCATCCCTTGGCATGGCGAACCATGTCTGTGCCATCTGCCGAACAGCCTACATGCACCTACACAACATTAGCCGTATCAGACGTTACCTTACCTTAGATGCGGCGAAATCATTAGTCCACGCCTTCGTCATGTCCAGACTGGATTATGGGAATGCGCTGCTTGCTGGACTACCACTTGAACATTTGAATAAACTCCAACGCATTCAAAACATGGCAGCAAGAATCATTACTCTTACACCTCGCCGAGATCACATTACCCCAATCCTGAAAGAACTGCACTGGATACCTGTGAAATGTCGAATCGAATTCAAGATTCTTATGCATGTGTATCGATGTCTGAACGGCACCGGACCATTGTACCTGGAGAAAATGCTGAAGAGACAGTGCTCTGCAGGGCGCACACGTTCGTCCCAACAATATCTGCTACACGTGCCGCGAACGAAGCTTGTTAGTTTTGGTGATCGTGCATTCGAAGTGATAGGACCTCGATTATGGTAGTGGAAACCTAACACTGTTCAAACGGACTCTGAAAACGCACATGTTCAAAGCGGAATGCTGTTGACATTTTACTTTCTTTGACATTTTACTCCTAAACTTATATTTTATTTATCTACCCATGATTGCATATATGTAAATATTATATCTATTATTTATTCTATATATACATAAAGTATCTTATATATCTTAATAATGTTTAAATAACAGCTTTATATATATATATATATTTATTTATCTATTTTTAGTGAATTAAATAAAATTGTTCTATTTTTTATAATTATTATATCAAATTTGTATTTTATATCTATTGTGCACATACCTTTGCTACATTTTAATGTTTTATGATATTAGCTTCTTGTACAGCGCTCTGAGCATTTTATTGGAAATTGCGCTCTATAAAAAATAAATATTATTATTATTATTGTTCACTGACACTGTATATAAGCACCCGTTCCGTTCTTGTCACCAGCAGCAATACTACACACGAATGTGCCACCTTTACGCCCAATTATACGACGGCCGTTAGGCGTGATAGGTCGATCATTGTGATTAAGTTCACTGCTGTTTACCGACGTAGAACGATTTGCTCTTCAAAGTCAATCGTTTCAGATGCGGTAATTATAATATCCATTACAGGCGACACCCAATTGCCACTAAGTAATTGCCTGATGCAATGTGAGGTTGCATTTCGCGTGGAATACACGGGTTCCGGGCGATGATCCGCGGCTGTCAGATACACGTGAAGTATGGCATCCCGGCGCCTTCATCATCGTCAATCATTACTCGTATCGCAGTACGATGTGAAGGGCAGGAACGCCGCAGACCGAGTCAGAACTAGGCAACTAATCACAACTTTTAGGATGTTTCATCGTCCAGCGTTATGTAGTCAGTCGCATAGGGACAAGAGAGTCTTCAAGTCCGTTTCGTTGTTTATTTTACCAGTAGCCAATGTGCGCTAATCCGTGTTCAAAAATGCAATACATGAACATCCATTTAGCAGTCGTTTGGATCTAGCTGGATAAGAATTTTGAATAATTGTTGTGCTCAAACGATGTCGTTGCTGTTTGCTCGGCTTTAGCGTGTGTGCGTATGCGTAATATACTTATATCCTCAAATGAAATTTAATATGAATTCATGTTTTGATTCATGATTATCAATTTCTCATGCGCCACACTATGATGTTGACGTGTGCAAGACACTATGAATAGTCAAAAAGGCAAATGTGTGTGTGTGTGTGTGTGTGTGTGTGTGTGTGTGTGTGTGTGTGTGTGTGTGTGTGTGTGTGTGTGTGTGTGTGTGTGTGTGTGTGTGTGTGTGTGTGTGTGTGTGTGTGTGTGTGTGTGTGTGTGTGTGTGTGTGTGTGTTTATATATATATATATATATATATACACACACGACCAACTTTCCCCTGCGTTTAGGCGGAAGTGGGCTGCATTTCTACCGCATCTCTCTCTCTCTCTCTCTCTCTCTCTCTATATATATATATATATATATATATATACTGTATATATATATATATATATACAGAGAGAGAGAGAGATGCGGCAGAAATGCAGCCCACTTCCGCTTAAACGCAGGGGAAGCTTGGTCGGCGCGAAGTATTTCGGGGCATGTTGGAACGAGAGGCAGGACTAGTAGACCCACAATATGGGCCTCAAACATAGCAATATCGCTACGTTACTTCTTTGTTATGTATACCTCTCCACGGATAACTCGTACAAACTGTTGCATGTGTGAAACAAACACACATTTTAATGCATAAGTTTTATTTTTCCCACAACATATTACATCGAATGTTACATCGAATGAAGAAAGGGGCACCGTCTACAATCAGCCAGTCATTTTCTTTGTCCGAGTATACAATATACCGAACCCAATGTTGAAAATTACCGACAGTTGATGACGGCGGGTAAGCCATGGAGGGAATCTGCAAGCCGGCCACCCAATCTTAAAACCCTGTTAAGGGAAGGAGGAGGTGTGATTTGCCAATTAAATGCTATGATATGCGAAATGAGTTTACTCTCCTCCTGACCATGGTTACCTAAAAATTAAAATACACTGATTTTTGCGCCTTAGTTATTATAAGGTCCAATAATTATTCTACTAATATGACAATCCCATCAAGCCGCAGTTTCGCCAACATGAACGAATCCGACGTCTCATCTTTTTCTGTCGATGTTCGCGAACAATCATTCCTGCAGATCGCCTTGTCGTCGTCGTCGGCGGTCCCTCGGAACGAGGATGTCGTCGGCCAAGGGTCGGTCATGTGTCCTCGGACGACTCTCACGGGGTTTGATTCTTGTTCTGCGGATCTTCGTGCATTTATGCAAGTGTAGTCCACACCTAAAACGTGCGATAAAACACGTTCATGCCCTTTGACGTCGTACGTACGACTGAAAGGCCCGCACCAAACTAGTAATTAATCAGTTTTACGTCGTTGCGCAGTTGTGATGTCGAGACAGTTTCATCTGTTTACGAAAAAAACGATTTTAGACATCACTAGGCATCATTCTGTTTTTCAAGACAATGCTTTGCGCCGTGGTTGCCGATTCAGTGATGTACATCGCCAGATGTTACTTATAGTTCCGCTTTTGCATGACAGCCTATGCTGATACTAGAAATGATAACTATGAATGCACGACAGTAACACAAACTGTCCGAATACAACCGTATTTCCGAGAGACCGCCGATATCGAGGCATCAGAATTCAAAAGTCGAGCTATGAACTGCTCGAGAAGATGTTGGGGAAAGAATCCTGTTCAAAATGGAATACGGAATTAGGAAAAGAACAATCGTTTGGGTTCAGAATGGGAAGAGGGACGACCAATGAGTTGTTTTATTGCTAGTTGTAAAAAGGTTGCATATTTGATAGGAAATGTGACACTGATATTTGTGGACAGAGGAGATTTACGACACGTGTCTGATAAAGATGGCGACAGCTACGTAGAGACCGGTGAGAGTGCCGGAAGCGGAAGGTGGAATCTACGTAGGAGAGGACGAAATTAAGAGTACTTTGACGGACACATTGCAAGTTAACATTTGTTTGAGGCATGGAAGTGCACTTAATTCACAGATGTTCATCGCGGTGATGGAGCTATGCCTAACCTGCAGGAAGAGCAGCACGAAATAAGATAAGATAATGCTTGTTATGCCTTTTTACAAAGGAATTTTGCATACACTTCTTGGGCATTTTATGAATTCAAAAGCATCCTGCCCGCGTCCACACCGTACATGGAAAAGAATAGAATCCCGATGGCAGGAACTTGAAATGTGTTGTAAGATCATTTATTCAGACGATCTGACCATAAGTATACATGGATTAGAAGAAGTGCTGAATGAGTAGGAGGAAACGTTCGAGACTTCTGGACTGAGTACGAGCATGGAGAAGATGAAGAAATGTGCGTTTTGACGACAGCGAGACGAGTTGAACGTCATGTTGCTTGGACAGAATTCAAGCAATGTTGCTATTGGTGTTGGTGGTGGAAAACTTGTTGTGGCTGGAGGCATGCCGACTGCCAGAAAGAGCAGAGGCGGTGAAAATAATGAAGCCGCAGGAAAAGGGCCAGATCACATTTAAAATGGGAATATTGAATTATGTGGGATACAATCAAATAGGAGGAGGTGATGGAAAAGTGGAGGGAAAATTGAGATACGATTCGCAGTGAAGAAAACCATCTAACGTAAAGCAGCTACACGAGGACTAGCCGGCTTCACCACTTTATAAAAGGAATGTCGGGAAGAAGAAATATATGAATATACTCCTGTATATATGATCATTTATTTTCAAATGTATTTAAACAGTATACATAGCCCCTATCAATACACTTTATGTTGAAAACGGAATTACCGGAAATCAATTTAAGATCTCAAAATGTCGAAAAACGAACCCCCTCTACGAAACTTAGTAGAGGGCAAGAACAGCCTTGTGCGTCTAATACTCTTATAAATGAATCCGCGATCTATATCATTTAATGCTACTGGCACTCTAACACGACTGGGTGTATACAACTGATGTGTCGTTATGTGAATACATTTGAATATGTAATACAGATCGAGGATGAAGAATGAGTGGCACAGTAGGCTGTCCAAAGAACACACAAAGGCCACGTAAGTATTTTGCTGCGCATTACAGATAGAAGCACTGTCGTGATGTGGCATCATTGAACTTACCCCTTATTCGTGACGAGGGAGCACGGCAGGTTGATTCTGGAGATGGTCGTGCCGAAAAAATGGTGGTGTGCAGCTGCATGTTGGAGATTGACACAAAGAGTTTCTAGTGCATGTATTGTAGGCGTTGACTTCCTAGATGGAGAGTGGTGGCGTAATTTCGAATAGTCCAGAAATGTCTAGCATTACTAATGAATGGATGATGTCGTCACCACGTATCGCGGGGAACATAATCGCTACAGTGGTGACACTCAGTGAGCGGAACATGTATTACTGTAAATTAATGATAGTGTGGATATCAGAACTGGCCAGTATGAGGAGTAATGTCTTGGTCACCATGTCACATCAGTTGAACACGGCAGCCACTGGCTGGGGTTTTGGAAATTGGTTGAGGGTTTTTCCGGTTTTAGGATCTGTGCCAGACCTTAGACAGGAATCTCCAAAAGGGAGACGTCCCCGTCGTGGTCCACGCGTATTTTACAAACCGTTCTTTAACCACGCGCCATTGTACAAGACATCAATTACCCGTAGACGGACGCGGGCGGAGCTGATCTATCCTACAGATTATAACCAGGAGTCAACGCACAAGGGATTGATCTCAAACGTCATTGAATAAAACATCATATTAGGGATTTTTGAAGGCGTTCAGAAGCGCAGTTTTTACATCGTAAGGCGTCGCTTCACTTCAAAGCCAGGGCTTGGACAACCTGTGTTTATAGCTATCACAGAAGGTTTGACTCTAGCCCCTAGACAAATCTGGATTAATAGTTAATTCGTGAAATGCACTTGGTGGGATATGAATAAAACATTATGGAGCAGCATTTTAGTTCATATTTTTCAGACCGATACCAAAGTATTAATATAGCTGGCTGACTGTCTTGTCAAGAACATCTTCCATTTGGTGTCCCACAGGGTTCCGTCCTTAGCCCTGTTCTGTTTAGCTTATACATTACATCCTTTAGTCGAGTCATTACTAATCATAATAACAATCATCATTTGTATGCTGACGACACACAGGTGTATAGATCACTTTCACCAACTGATACACAGACATCTCTATCAACTTTAAATGACTGTCTCACTGACATCTCGCTGTGGACGAAAGCAAGTAAATTGAAGCTAAATCCAGATAAAACTAATCAAATTATTATTGGCACAAAACAACAACGAAACAAGGTTATTAACTACGTTCCATTTAAATGGCTTGGTAATGATACATCACTATCAGATACCGTGTTGTCTTTGACAGTGATTTCAGCTTTCACCAGAACATTTCTCAAGTATGTAAATCCTGTTTTACCATATACATGATTTCCGACGAATTCGGCGTCATTTGTCTTTATCTACTGCTAAAACAATATCAGTATATCTAATTACCATCTGCCTTGACTACTGCAACTCACTTATCTAAATTCCAACAAACTGTTTAGCAGGTGTGGTACTTAAAGCCCATGTTTTCATCATCACTGCCCCTACTTAGACAGTTACACTGGCTTCCAGTTGCATATCGCATAAAATTCAAATTAGCCACTATCACATACCCTGCCCTTTCCACACAACACCCATCCTATTTATTTAGTCTCCTTCGTTTTTTTCGATATCCCCAGGAATCTCACATCATGGGTTTAACTTTTTTCCTAAAACCAAACTTAACATTGGCAAACGTGCTTTTTCTGTAGCTTCACTTATAATCTCGAATCAACTCTAATCATCTATCACTTTAAAATCATCTGAAACTATCTTTCGTTAAAACAAAACTCAAGACTTATTTTTCTTCAGCGGTCACTTGCTCTATTGGTGACTCTTGCTTGTCCCTGTTAACGATTTTGACCAATCGTTCTTGTATGTTGCGCCTCTGAGCTCATATTCCGGGAAGAAATTTGGGAGTATGTACATTACAACATACGGCGATTAAGACAAAAGCAAGAATCAACATGGCCACCAGACCATGTGGAGGTAACGAAGAGGAGACATAAAATAACTGAGACTCTACGAGAGTATCGTACTCGCTTTACTTTGTTGCAGGTCTGAGAGTACCACACAGAGATAGCCAGACTCACAGACAAGCTGGAGACCTTCTACGGCAGGTGTCTCCGGAAGATTATGTGGTAATTTGGTCAAACAAGATCGCAAATGAAAAGCTGTGCGTAAAACGGATGTACACCACTGCTGGCGGCACAGATAAAGACTAGTATTGTACAGAATGTCCCCAGGCGCAGCCCGCTCTGGGAAAGACCGTGGAAAGGATGATAAAAATATGCAGCGTAACCTGGGATACCAGTACCAGACGGGCTTCAAACCGACAGCTGTGGTGCTCTCTTTTAAAAGAGAAAGGTCCAGGCTTTATGCAGCGACAACACGAAGGTCATCCCCGACAAGTCACAGGTTAAACAAATTAAACACTTAAACGGAACTATTAAATGGAAATTATAATGTATATATAGCAGACATCCAAAGTTTTCGCATGCGAATACCGGAACCCGCCACCCACACCCACCAACCCATGCTCGGGATCTCAAAACGAAGGTTGAACAATGTTCCATTTTTGGCGTTATCTATGCCTTTTCTCGAATTACGCGCGATCTCAGACCATCCCCAAAAACACGTGAACATGTGCAAATAAAGCGATTTCCAAACTTTATTAATGTTTCTTACATAGACATCAATGTTGGACGAATGTAAATTGCATCAAGCCAAAAACCCTGGAAATCTACGAATAACTGTGAAGTTAACTCTGATAAAAGCAGAACGTCTATGTTTAAATAAAAGAGGGAAATCAGTAGATTTGAAACACTGGCAAAAAGTGGGAAATCTCCTTGCTGCCATATATTGGAAGGGTTGGAAGATTTGACATAAATAGTTATATGGGTGAATTACCCATTACATTACTGATGTCGTTGTAATGATAAATTATTACATTTAATCATATTCAATTAATTATCAATCTCTAGGGCTATAATTATCGACTATTCCGATGTCACGCCCTCAACCAGAACGTCGGGAGAACATTCATAGCTACAAAGGCCAGCATGTCAGACGGATCGGATCGTCTTTACCACATTGCCGTCATCTGGACATGTAATGATAAGCGTTGTTTATATGCTAAGCGAGATCATATCGGATGGCAATATCTCAGAAATGTCCAAAAATAGCGGGACGTTCTTTATGGATGGCCCCTAACAATAGGTATACACGTACCGTCTCAGGTAGCCCCACCGTAGTCATCCTGTCAGTGGTGCCATCTGCCGGTAACAGTCGAACCTACTGTCGACAACAATCAGCATCTGAAGTCTCCATTGTGATTGTGTTGTTGTAGCTAAAAGCCAGTCAAGCAATTCCGTTCTGTGCACAATGTTACCGTTTGATTTCAATACAAACAAACAGTATGCGTTCGTGTTGGCAAGACAAGCATTGCCGTGGATGCGGGATTAGTCGACAAACAGTGTATCAATGGATGAGTGTTAATTTAAGGTATCAGTCCACCAGAGCGCCATGTGTTATTTTAGGGTAGGTTCGTTGTATTGTCAGAAGCAACATCGTCACACAATTTCTGAAATGGTGGCCATCTTCACACATATCGCCTCACAACTCCGATTATTGAGATCAGAGATCTGGCGTTCGACCTCGGCAACCAACACTACGGAGTTACACGCTACCAAAACATCCTCGTGTTCTGCTTGGTGTGGCAACACGTACAGTTGATGAACATCTCAGCTGGAAGGGGCTTGTCGGTGTCCTCCCTGCTGTTGGGATGCGCAGTCAATGCGGTTTCTCCCGAGAAGGGGTGATTACCACCGCACGCAGGTTCTACTTACTGAAAAGATAAGGTGTCTCGTTCCTCCAGCCTGAAGCCAAGACACCAGCCAGTTGCATGTGGCGTTGCAAATTGTGATAGTCTATTGCTGTAGGTGATGCCACATCAGTCAGATAAAATATCGAATGCTTGACATTGAAGTATCACGTGTATTAAGCAGAATTCGTTTCTGTGAAATGTGTCTCGCCTGCATCACTTCGCCGTGGCATCAATACGGCATAGTTAGTCAGCACTAGTGGTGTGGGTTTTAGATACTTGTCGCGTTCGTGAACCCTCCGAAAAATGAGGGCGCCAATGGTCTATGTGTGTGAGTGTGTGTGTGTAGGTGTGTGTGTATGTGTGGATGCGTGTGCGTGTTATCAAACAATATGTTAATAATATGTTGTGTAAATGTATACAACTGGAGTACCTGAATGGTATATAATAAGTGTTTCAACAAACCACGTCATCTAATTCAACTAGCTCTGTTTCCTTTAAACAAGTGAGAGGTTCTCATTGTAGTCGCCAAATATTGGTTATGCCGATTAAACATGTAAAATATTCTTCCTAAATGTGTATATGACAGATATTCGGAAGCTAATACCTGCGTGTACGTAAAATTAGAGTTTCAAATTATTTATGTCATCGTAAGTGTTTCAACTTACCCCCGTGATCCATATAAGCCTACTTTCCTCGCCGCTACCTGTCGGACTATCAGCAACACGCTTCGCGTTGTCTGTGTGTCGCAGTCCATTGCAGTATCATCGTCGAACAGTTCAATCTGGTTTCGTTCCATCAACAACGCATTACCGCCGTCTACCATTTCGCTCACGTTTTGTTTCGTTGGCCTACTGACAATACGCGCGTCTGAAACCACCATATCTGACCAGATGCGAATTCGGAACCATCTATAATAATTAGCGTCTTATCGGTACGTGATCCATTAGTCTATCCGACATTAGTTAAAAACCTACTACCGATGTTAGTTAAAACGCACCACCGACGTTAGTTAAAAACCTACTACCGATGTTAGTTAAAACGCACCACCGACGTTAGTTAAAAACCTACTACCGACGTTAGTTAAAACCCACCATTGGCGTTGGTTAAAACGCACCAACGATGTCCGTGTAGCACGAGTGGTTGCTTTATCTGGTCAGTTTGATTCATAACACTACGACATGTTCTAGTAAATAACCGTTATTTAACTAAATAGTAATAAATAGGTCCGACAATGCACTCGTTTTCTAATTGTAACGTTACACAAAATTTGCTAAATGTGTAGGACTGCCACCGCCGGATTAAGATGTTGTGACATGGTTGCCAAGACCATAGGCGTCGTATCCATCCGGACTGACATTAATGCTCGACATCTACCCGGCATCCGCGGCCCGAAGGGCAAAGGTCCACGTACGACTAAGACTCGATACCGTATGTTCGTCAAAAGCAGCCCTCGTGTGGCTGTCTTCAGGACATTGGACATTATTTAACCCGCGTGCAACTGTAAAGACCATTTCTCTAACTCAGTTTAATATTGATCGGTTTTATATCCTATAGCTATTTCCTACCCAGATTTTTCTATTTCAAAAACGTTCGTTCAGGCAGAGCGCTTTATTTGAAATGCCTAGAAATTGTATGTTCGGAATAATATGTAGGCCACGGGCGTAACCAAATCACGCATTGCTGTATGATCCACATGAAAATGCAGGCCCATATGCTGGGGTACTATGGACGGAACGTCACCGCGACCAAATAACTAATAGCACCCGTCTTCCCACGTCATGTACGACAGCACCCGCGGGTTGAGTGCAACTCCTGAAAACTTATGGAAACAATGTCCAACAACAACCCCCCACACACCCCCACCGCTATCTCGTCTCCGATGCCAGTCCGATAGATAGGAGGTTTCGGCTGAAACGTTTACATTTGACACAAATTCAAGAAAATGCTTTCCTTCGAAACGCAATACCAAAAGCATCCATGCTACCAGCCTGCAATATACAGGGTGATACCTGTAATGAGCGCTACCTAAGACAGTACGCCATCTAGCGAGTAACTAAACAACATGACATGTGAATGACTCCATCTTGTCTGTCAGATGGGCTCGAATTGAATACATAATTTTGTGGTTCTACTAAGTTGTCTTGTCGTCTTTACATGTCAGAATCACTACATGGTGGCAGCGGGTTAGTAAACCTTACCAGTTCACAGTCAGTCGACAGTCCGTCGTCAACGGTCAGTCAGTGAATTCGAACGATCAGCGAATTTGTACGGTCAGTCAATAAATTTGAACGGAAAATAAAAAGCCGAAATTTAACCCGCCAGAGTCGATGTCATTCGACGCCCCGTCCAAATGGCTGGAATGGAAAGAGCGGTTTATGCGGTTCAGGATCGCAACGTCACTGCATAAACACGATCCAGAGGTGCAAGTTGCGTCGCTCATATACGCCATGGGCAGACAAGCCGAGAACATTTTCAAATCGTTCAAGTTTGCGGAGTCGTGGGGTTGCTTCGCGAATGAGTCTCGTCAGAAAACTATTACAGACGGCGTCGGTTGTCTGAAAACAGAGCCGGTGAGGATCATCCTGAAGGAAGACGCGCTGCCATCAGCCCTCACAGTCGCCCGCAGAGTGCCTATCCCAATTCTCCCCAAGGTCAAGGAGGAATTGGACCGTCTGGTATCTGCAGGGGTTATTGAGGCTATCACACAGCCAACGCCGTGGTGTGCTCCCATGGTGCCTGTCGTAAAAAAGTCGGGGAAGGTCCGACTGTGTGTCGATTTGAAAAAGCTCAACCAGCATGTGCGTATGGAGAGGTACATCCTACCCACCCTGGAGGACGTGACGTCGCGTGCTACGGTGTTCTCGTCATTGGACGCCGAGAGCGGTTTCTACCAAATCCCTCTTGAGTCGTCAAGCCACGAGCTGACGACGTTCATAACGCCCTTCGGTCGTTACTGCTACAAGCGACTGCCCTTCGGGATTACCTCTGCCCCGAAGATCTTCATGAGGAAGATGGTCGAAATCCTCGCGACCTCGAGGGCACAATAGCATACATGGACGACATTCTAGTGTATGGGAAAGACGAGGCCGAGCACGAGACGCGCCTCGCGGAAGTCCTTAAAGTGCTTCGGGCAGCATGCCTAAAGCTAAACGAGGATAAGTGTCACTATGGTCAAAAGGAAATTACGTTCCTTGGTCATAAGTTTACGCCAGACGGCGTCGTAGCAGACCACGAAAAGGTCGAGGCCGTAACGAAATTGCCTCGTCCGACGTCTGTGCCACTTCTGAAGCAGATTCTCGGTATGGTCCATTACTTGGGTGCGTACTTACCGGACTTGCATGTCGCCACTCGTCCGTTGAATGATCTGCTCAAAGGAGATGCGGTCTGGGCATGGGATCCCGACCAGGAGAATGCGTTCAATAAGCTGAAGCAGCTGGTGTCGTCAACGCCAGTGCTCGCCTATTACGACGTAACGAAGCCGTCTCTCAGACATGCACGATATACTCACGACACTACGCAGATGCTTCGTGTACATAGAAGTGTCGACTAATAAACAGTAGAACGTATGTATTAATTGTAGTTGTTTATTTTTTATTTTGCTATGATATGGGCCAGTAGTCATCCAACGGTTGATGGTGGGCGCAGCCTGTTGTGTATTGGTGGCGAAGTGCCGCTGAACATACAACCCTAAAATTCTTTCCTGTTTTTCGAGAGAGAAAAAAACAGCAGCCCGGACAGGACCAACGGCAAGATGTGAGTTGGATGCTGGGCGGCCAAAGGGTTGCCCCATGGATTTACGACGCCTATGGCCAAGACATTACACATCACGCTGCCCGATTCTGATATCACCAAGAACGGTGGCGCCATCTACTGACTCACGTCAACACAAATTAGCAAACTCCTGTGTACAATCGTGACTCATGGCATTCGCTGATTTCGTCGACCTAATTATGGTGTGGTGCAACTCACACTGTTTATACTATGAGCAGGGAAATGTGTAGTTTCTTACGTGATGCCCTCGCTTGTCTAGGAGGGAAGGTACCCGCGAATCCATGGCGTTAGTAATGAAGCTAGCGTCACGTATCGAATAGTGGAACGCCAACAACTCCGGTTGTCTATGCCTTTGGGTTAGTGTATTTTAAACCTACTGGCTGTGACTTCAGTTGTCTGACAGACTTGCACTTATGATTCTTCCGTCGAAATTAGTATATAATGTAATAACTAGTCAAGAGTTACACCCACCTGTAGAGCAGTAAACCAAGTACTTTAATTATGCTAATTCCCGTAAAAATGTAATTACTGCTGTCGCCAGTTACGGCATTGCATGCAGGTTTACAGCGTTCACGTCTCTTTGCTGACGCCACCAGGGGAATAACTAACAACTGACAACTCAAAATAACTACCGTTGTATTTTTTTTCATTTCCAAATCAGAGGTCAATGATCCAAGGAAGCGATTGGACATAAAAGAAGCTAGAGAACCTCGGCACCTGTGAGGAGATACACGTATGGTGCCTCTTTGTTGGCGCATTAAAATCACAGTATTTATAATGGATGTAACACGGGCCATACGCGGATCCAGAGGGGCAGGCCCCCCTACACATTTGTAATTTGGCGGCCTATAGACTTTTTTGAATATGCCTCCGTTCAGGTTACAATGAGCTCGCGACGCCAAAAAAATTCCACCAGCACCCCTCCCCCTTCTTTTTGATGCTACAGCCCGTGAGGGCAGTCGACTGTGTATATTCGTTAGTAGCTTGGGACTAATACGTTTGAAGTTTAATCCTAACCAATTATAATCTTAATTAACCCCAACCATAGCTAATTACAACAGTAACCTTAAACATATTACACATCCTAACCATTTGTCCTCGCCGTGACACTCCCGTCTAGTGCAGTTTCTGCATTACACTTTCTGTAGTTGTATCCGCTGTTAGTCGGCAGGTGGCGACACTGTTTCAGGTCACATCTGCAATACTAAGCTTCAGAGGGAGAGAAACGAGTTTCAAAGCAGATAGGAAGAAATGGGTTCGTTCTTGAAGAGTGGTGTGGAAATTAAAACACTTTCGAATAATACTTTAGGGGCAAAGTATCCTTCCACTACCAGATTACAGCAAGTGGAACATGTACCTATGTAGATATCAAGTAATTCAACTGTAGATGCATTGTATATCAAAGCAAATATCTACCAACTTATCTAAGCCGGATGTCTAGATAATGGTCATGCTTACTTAGTTAATAATCCTATTGTGTGTAGAGTAGAGGGTCTATGCCCATTGCAGACATTCTTCCAGAGCTTTGGTGATGTTGTCAGTGACACTCGACACACAAAGACAATGAACAAGTAGGTATTTATTAGATGGATGAAAACCGTTTTGTACACATCGCAATAGCATGTGTCATATGTACAACGTGGATGTCTGCAAGTCTGTTGATGTGTGATACACGCTGGCAATCACTGTAGTTTGGCAGTCACGACATAGCACCAGAGACGAACGAAAAAACAGCGAAAACAAGACACGTGGAATGAAACGTGACCGAAATTTCAACACGGTACCAATACCAAGCATAACACAAACTGGCAGCGCATAGAGCAGGTGAACACATTGTGTGCAATTAGTACAAACGGTTGGATAGCAAGTGTGTGTGGAACCGTATCTAGGCCAGCTCAGCATCGTCCTCCTCTTCCTCGTCGAACTCTCCCTCTTCCTCTGCGGTTGCATCCTGGTACTGCTGGTACTCAGACACCAAGTCGTTCATGTTCGACTCGGCCTCTGTGAACTCCATCTCGTCCATGCCCTCTCCAGTGTACCAATGGAGGAAAGCCTTGCGACGGAACATAGCCGTGAACTGCTCGGAGACGCGCTTGAACAGCTCCTGGATGGCTGTGCTGTTGCCGATGAAGGTACTCGACATCTTGAGGCCGCGGGGTGGGATGTCGCACACAGCGGTCTTCACGTTGTTTGGGATCCATTCCACAAAGTAGCTGCTATTCTTGTTCTGGACATTCAACATCTGCTCGTCGACTTCCTTCATCGACATGCGGCCACGGAAAATGGCGGCCACTGTGAGGTAGCGACCATGGCGTGGATCGCAGGCAGCCATCATGTTCTTGGCATCGAACATCTGCTGGGTGAGCTCTGGTACGGTCAGGGCCCGGTATTGCTGGCTACCTCGGGAGGTGAGTGGAGCAAAGCCAGGCATGAAGAAGTGAAGACGTGGGAATGGCACCATGTTCACAGCCAGCTTCCTCAGATCAGCGTTCAGCTGACCAGGGAACCGGAGGCAGGTTGTCACACCGGACATGGTGGCGGAGACGAGATGGTTGAGGTCACCGTACGTGGGTGTGGTCAGCTTGAGGGTACGGAAGCAGATATCATACAGAGCCTCATTGTCAATACAGTATGTTTCATCTGTGTTCTCAACAAGCTGATGGACAGATAGTGTGGCATTGTAGGGCTCTACTACTGTGTCGGACACCTGCAAACAAAACACAAAATTCATAAGTATCTGATAAGCAACAATAAATGCAGTAACATTACAATTCTTTCAGTATAAGTTCTCTTGACATGCTGCTTTCAGCTTAGCTCAGCAAGTTTATTGTCAAGGATAGACATGTAAGACGAAATATAAGGCCCAGCCATTTTATTATTGAAAAACTGGTCACATGCTTCAGTCATTTCATCATCCCAACCCATAATATTAAATGGAATAAAAACATCTATTGCATGAATTCATGTTACATTACATCCTGCTATCTATTTCCACGTCCACCAAGCAAAAAAAATGAAAAAAATTCAATGAATTAGAAATTCCACATTTTATGCTGTACATCCGGACATTTTCGAATATGCATATTTTTGGCGCGCTTTTCGGGATGCCGAGATGTGACGTCACTTATGACTCAAACTCGCATCAGGCTGACCCTTTCCATGCATTCAGAGCATGTTTACAAGTATAGTTTTTGGGTCGAAACGAGTATCAGAATGAGTTATTGTGCAATTTTCCGACGTAATACAAACACTAGTCATCATAGAGGAACAAGCAGTTATCTTACGGTTCCACATGAATCGAATTTTATTCAAAACAACGTATGCGAATGGGCTTACAAGTCGACTAAGTTTCGCCTAGCTTGGGCTCGTTTTCAGAATAATTATATCGAATGCAACCAACGGGAGATAATCTACATCAATAAACATACATAGCAAACATATAGTGTATCCAGCTACATAAAGTAACGTGTATAATATCACTGGAATATCGATATATGAAGGAGTTGTACAAGTTATCATAAGAACTGAAATCAGTCAGCGAATTTCTGCCGGCTCTGATAGCTCACTTGGTAAACGCGTTGGTTCACTGGCGTTTGTTTTATAATCGGGCGACGCCGGTTCTATCCTGACAGCATGCAAATTATTGATTTTCTTTACACCTTTTTTGTTTATGTTTTCACGAAGTAATATAAACCAAATCATTTAGTATACTATGATTCATTAAAATTTTATTTTCCGCGGGAATCGCTAGACAGGTTTAAAATCGAATTTATGCTACAAATGTATTTTTCTGTATTTTTTTAATGTTCTCGAATGTTACATGCAATATTAAACTTTCTGTACACATGGAAAACGGATTTTAGCTAATGCCTTGTTTTTATTTCCTTTAACCTAAAAAGGTACATTTTTTCTTGCAAGATCAGCTTATATACTATATCTATTTTTACATCTGAAACACCTAAGTTAATTAATGCTTATGTGCTTACTATGCATGTTTCATCACAATTTCATGTTGAACATGTTACGTGCGTTATGACAAAGGTCTATATTTGATTTTGTTTACATAAATTATGACTAGAAAGTTTGTCATAACAAAATTATATTTAAAAAATTACATATAAATGTCCATTCAAATACCTTTCACTAAAAAAACAATAACCGGGTTTTATACCATGATGCTGCAACACTGTAAAATGAAATAAGTATATTTCTACTAGAGATTTTCTAAGAAATCTACCTTTGGCGATGGTACGACGGAGAATGTATTCATGATCCTGTCGGGGTACTCCTCTCGGATCTTGCTGATGAGAAGTGTTCCCATGCCCGAGCCAGTGCCACCACCAAGGGAATGTGTCAGTTGGAATCCCTGAAGACAGTCACAGCTCTCAGCCTCCTTGCGAACCACATCAAGAACAGAATCTACCAGTTCAGCGCCTTCTGTGTAGTGACCCTTTGCCCAGTTATTTCCAGCACCACTCTGTCCAAAGACGAAGTTATCTGGTCTGAAGATCTGTCCGAAAGGACCTGACCTGACAGAGTCCATGGTGCCGGGCTCAAGATCAACCAAGACAGCACGGGGTACGTACTTGCCACCTGGAAAATAATGATTCACAAATTAAACATGACAGGAAACAAATACTTCTATGATAAAATGTTGATAATATATTATTTAAAAAAAATATTCCAGTATCTATATTTACATGTGTTAATGAACCTCAATTCACTTGTATGACTTATCTGCAGATGAATACTGACAGCTGTTTATTTGTACGACTTATCTGTAGATGAATATTGACACAGCTATTTGGCATGCACTACTAACAACTATTAATAGATAAATGGTCAAACGGAATTTTCAAATTGTTCTTCACAGTATGTGTCTTATAGCATTAATATGGCAACATGTATCATACTATATTTAGTCATTACTTGGGGTTACCAGATTTTGCTAATGCTATAGTGTGCTATCAAGAATCACATTGCTGACATCTCACAGAAACACATTACAATAAAACTCTCATAGATTACTATACACCAGATTCAAATTTCTTCTTAAATGCTCATTCTATTCTTACTCATTTACCAATGTTGAGAAGTGAGGAAGCTAAGCTGTGTTCAGAATAAGTCTGCCAATGTGAACAAGACCAAGCGATGCTTACCTGAGGCCTCATTGTAGTAGACGTTGATTCTCTCCAGCTGCAGATCGGAATCACCGTGGTACGTGCCAGTCGGGTCAATGCCATGCTCATCTGAGATCACCTCCCAGAACTGAAAACAAAAACAAATAAACTTACAAATAAAATAATTAAGCTCCACATCACACAAACTGCAAGATTATTTTATTCTGTTTCACAAGGGTCGCTACTCCACCACCTGATATTTGCCAGAAAACTGAAATACTGATTTTGCAATAGAATTGGTGTTTCACATTCACCAGGTGGAGGCACTGTCATACCGTGAAGTTATAGGTGGAGAGCTGTAAGAGATTGTTGCGTGATTAATGTACACAACAAATAATTGGTGATGCAATTTCAATAGGCTGGGTAATTGAGCATGGAAGAAATACACTGTTTTAAGAAATTAAGAAATAAAGGTAGATAGTGTTCTCCGCACGGGCCAGCCTGTTGAAATACTTATGAATGTGTCACTGTCCAGCAGCACAGCCATCTAATCAGAACTTAATAAACCTTTTGCACCTTTTGCTCTACGCGTAGGGGTGTACATTGTACGGCCGATCAAGTGTTCAAAACAATCACCAGTAAAAGTGTCATAATTTAGGAATGTTTACAGGTGGATCGCACCTGAATGTTCTACACACATGAGAATAAATATTATAACACATGAGGAGGTCATGTTGGTCAAGCAAAGGATGTCACTTTTTTTAATCAAAACAGCCACAAAGAGGTATGGATGTTTTTTTTACTAAATGGTTGCAGTTGACTAAATATGCACTAGGTTTATTAAAGAGGGGTATTCTCTTCTGACATTCTAGTCTTTATTTTATCATCATGATCTTGTGGTGTAAACAGGCCATTGAATAAAATGTATGGGTGAGTGGACTTACATTGCCATACACAAAATACAGGTCATGACCAGTGATAGTGACACCCTGCATGAAAGAGATATCGAGTATGTGTACCCAGTGTATTATTTCCAGGGTACCATGCACCTTGTGAACACACAATTACTGAACCAACACAGATGTCTGCCATTGATAGCGAAGGACACTTTCAATGCTATCACCTTACACATCCATTGATCTACAGCCAACTGCTATCACCATTTGTACACCAACAAAGGATACTGAATTTAGAACTGCTTTTGACACCAAATGTAAACTACTGCATTTAATTCTGGTGGACATGGTTAATAATTGTTGGCCTAAAAAATGTGTAAAACATGCACCGTTTCATCTAAAACCAGGCATATAATAACAGGTGAAGAATAGAGGGAGAGAAATCCAGAATTCAGTGGCCGGATAATAGTAATTATAGAGTGAAGTCGGTAGCTCCAGCCTCCAGGCGAAGTCAACTGATAAGTATAGAACATGGGCAGTGGAGTTGCTGTAAATTTGTCTTGTAGTGACACATACGCTGACCAAACGCCCCTACTGCAGGGAATTAGTTCGGAGAGACTGTGACCAAATGTAAATTTGCCTTTAAAGCATCGGTCACCGAAACCGCGCAGCTGCCTGAACTAGACAGCAGACAGTCAGTGACTCATCGCCATCTGCAGGCCAGTAACTGCATCGCGGCGCCGGCTGTTCCATGTTGCGAACATACCCACTCTTACAACAACACATCAGTCCAATCGGCGATGACTGCATTGTTATATCATGACACGGTTACATAGACAAATCAGATCATACCTGGCGTACCCCTGCAGTGAGATTATAGTTACATACAACGTGTTGTCATTAAAAATTTCGTAAAAATTATGCTAATGTTTGGATTCAGGTACGCGATCACAGGGAGTGACTCCGGTGACCGGAACAGCCACATGGCTCGCCGAATTTCAACTCAATGGAATTTGAAATTTATGGAGAAATTAACTGAATGCGTACATACAGTTTTAGTATCACATTTTAAACCCATCAACACAATTTCTGTAAATGTATGACAAAATATATGTAATCAGTCAGATATTAATTACTTGAATGCAACATTCGACGTCTACAAATCTGGGTATGCATTACAATTACATATTCACGTAAAAATTTCGATTTTGTCAAATTTTTCAAGCATCGGAAAATGTCACGCTTAAACACGACTACCTTAGGTAACAATTCTACATATTTCTGTAGCAATCTAGATCACGCAGTCGAAAACAAAATTTTCACATTTTCCGATGCCACGCCCGAACTGGCAAATTGGCGGGATGTTCTCACTTTCCACCAACTGTATTACTATTATTAGCACGTCGCAGTGAGTTCTTTTAAATCCTTCTCGTACGTACCTTAGCGCCGATCTGGTTGCCGCACTGGCCAGCTTGAAGGTGGACGATTTCACGCATCTTGAGTTTGCCGGAGAAAAACTGAACCACGTCTACTGACAATGAACTGGAATTGGCGGTTAACCTACTGGAGACGAACTTAATTCATGCGGCGACTCACCGCTTAGTGCTCATGCGCATGACTAGTAAGTACCCGGCTTACCGTAAAACTCGAAAGTTTAGCCACACTTGCATTATGTCGTCAGCAGTTGAAAGTGTACATCATTGAATGTGCGTGTATTTTTCTTAGTCATATTCCATGTTATACTTTAAATCCGTAAAATGTACGAAGCGAAGTTACATTGCAACGGTTTAGTTGTTTAGAGTGTCGATGATGCATACGTAATAGTATGTATGTCAGTTTACAATAATACTTTTTATTAAAACAGTGTTGCTAATTTGTGTTGTTTGTACTCCTCCTTTTCTTTCCATTTATTAAATTACGTCCACGCGTCACCATTGGTTAACGAGGTTCGTTTTGAGACATTCTTTTTCCACAGAACGTTTATTTGATTACCACAATATAATGACACATGCGAACTGGGTAGCCTTAACTAAATCGTTGGCAATCTTTATTTATTTGTTCTATACATGATACACAGGGTACAACTCTCTTTTTGTAAATTCTTTTAAAACGTACTTTCCCATGAAACATCTTTGGTAAGAAATAAATGTGATACAATGCCACTTTAACTGAACCGCAATGCTAGATCCTTACAGACATGATTAGTTTCACCTTAGTTGTTTACTGAAGACTCATACACACTGTCATTTGTTATAGGTAATACCGTTGGCACGGGGATCATTTAAAATTGCATGAACATTTGGAGATAAAAGGGTTTCAATGCCTACGATGTGTGTTGCTCATTTAGTAACTTTTATGTAGGCCTACATACAGTCGAATCTCGCTTTATGGTCACCTCGATAATACAGCCACTCCATAATTAAGGTCACCCCATGATAGTCCAACATCATTTCTCTAACAGTAACATATATGAAATTAATCTCATCAAATACGGTCACCTCGCAATTCAGGTTACCTTTGTTCAGTCCAGAGGTTGCCTCTGGACTGAGTAGTAGTATTAGTAGTAGTAGTATTAGTAGTAGTAGTAGTATTAGTAGTAGTAGTAGTAGTAGTAGTAGTAGTAGTAGTAGTAGTAGTAGTAGTAGTAGTAATAATAGTAGTAGTAGTAGTAGTTTAGGGTGTACTGGGCTCAAGTATCCTATGTTAAGGATTTGGAACATGAACGAAGACCCTAATGCACTGGCAACAGAGTATAAGTGGCGAATGTGAAGCCTAAACCCAGACATCTGATAAAATAAGTTTAGTCCTTTTGGGTAGATGGTCTTCTCTGCAAAACATTTTTTTGTAAATAAAACCTATAAAAAAAACATGTATGATTAATGGTACATCCAAATAACAACTATCGGTCTACAATGGAGACGAGAATGCGTGATTATCCAGTCATGGCACAGGGATGCATTCAGCCGTTACATTCCCATGCCACTGAACATTAAACAATGACCATTTGGACAAGACTGAGGATAGTAACCGGAGGTTAACCTCTTCTGTCCTGTTAAATAACATAGATGAATACATATTGTTGTTTTGTTTTTTGTTTTAAAAATACATATATACATATACAAACACAGAGGGTTCGCTACAAGATAGAAAACGTATTTGCGACACGATGGTGTTCATCTGAGTCAGAGGGGGACGATGCTGTATTTAAAAAAACCTACGGTGGCCGTACGAAGGTATGCGCTGAAATTAAAGTAAACACGGGATTGCGAAGTTGTGGTGCTGTCCACAGAGGCGCTACTGCTGACCACCCCACACCTCCACAAACACGTGTCCTTGTTATTAATAATGAATACATGGGTATTCAGTAATTATTTCGGACGGTAAACCTGTAAAAACAAAATAAGCCATTACATTGTGTATGAAGTATATATATCCTATCATAGTTGAACAGGAGACGGAAACATGTGAAGCCGTACGAGGCAGCACTGCTGCAACCCGACTACCCCACATGCAGCCTAATCCCCCTACCAACTACACAATTGTACTAACGCTACGACGTCTCACAGTGTCCTAAGCGCTAGGGTCATTGTTCTGTAGAAGTCCATTGTTCATTGTAATTTGGTGGCCACCAACATATCTTTCAGGTTCTTGTTCTTTGAGAATGCTGTTATAAATCTCGGCGTATATATTTCTGGATACGAGGTTTGTAGCAGTTTATAGGTGGCTTTAGCTAGTTTAGCAATTGTTTGTCCCTGGCGGGAGAAGCGAATCACAAAATGTATAATATCAAGAGTCCTCTCTAACATTCAGTCCCCCTGGCTGCGTAATTTTAAGTCTTGTAATCCATTTTAATTCACAATTTCGTCTGTAAATGGTTTCCAGTGAGGCGACGTCAGAAAATGGCCCTGATTCCAAGATTGTAATACGCAAATCGGATATTGAATGACCGTCTCCGTTAAAATGCTTGGCCACTTGTGTGTCGTTGTGATGTCGTATGTTCGATTATTTAGACGTGTTCGTAGTTGATTGCCAGTCTCACCCACGTATCTTGCGGGGCAGGCGTTGCAGGTAATTAGGTAAACCTTGTGTTGTTAATAGGTGTGAAGTCTACAAATGCCGTACAGGCTAGACACCTTTTCACCTGACATTTCACGGCTTGTTCTTTCCTGTTCTAATTTTTGATGTCCGCTAGGGTAGTGCTTTTAATGTCCCTTAAAACGCGATGTATAATTCCTTTGCCTCAGGCTATGAAAAAGTGTTTGTACGACTTCCTCAAAGTCTGATTTATTGTTGCAAATCCTGTGAAATCGTAATAGTTGCGACTTGAGGATACAAGAGAAGGTATGTTTCGGATGGAACGAGTCTTTGTACAGTAGTTGATGTGTATCTGTTGGTTTAAAGTAAACCTTGCTGTCAAGATGCCCTGTCGAATTAAAGCGTTCGCCTTTAAAGATCGTAGTGTCCAAGAAATCTATTGAGTGTTTACTCGTAACTGACGTTAATTTTACGCAATTTTGATGGCTATTTAGTATGTTCAAGAAAACTTGGAATTCATCATTTCCATGTGTCCATATTCCGAAAATATCGTCCAAGTATCGTAAATAGATTAATGGTAATTTGTTGCATTTCCTTAGTGATTGTTTCTCCCACTGAGCCATAAAAAGATTGGCATAGTTGGGGACAACTCGTTTCCCCATTGCAGTGCCGAAAATTTGAAGATACCAGTTTGATCAGAATAAAAAGTCGTTGTGTTCTAAGGAAATTTTAAGTAGTTCTCAAATGTCTGCGTCTGGGCGGTCAGACTATACGATTTCGTTGTTCGGGACCATGCCACAATAGTTAGACTTCAGTAACCAATCTGGTGTCAAAAAGATTCCATATATTAATCCCTTCGCGTCGATAGAGCAGGATAAGAGGCGCACCGACACGATTAGGAATGGGAAAACCTGGGGTGAAATTCCGTTGTCATTTGAATGGTCCACATTGATTGTTTGTCTGAAATAAAAGCATTATTGTTGTTGTTGTTGTTATTATTATTATTAGTAGTAGTAGTAATGGAAGTAGTAGTAGTAGTAGTAGTATTAGTAGTAGTAGTAGTAGTAGTAGTAGTAGTAGTAGTAGTAGTAGTAGTATTAGTAGTAGCAGCAGTAGTAGTAGTAGTAGTAGTAGTAGTAGTAGTAGTAGTAGTAGTAGTAGTAGTAGTAGTAGTATTGAATTGTGGGATGCGCCTGTATGTGGCTGCACCACAACAAGCGCTGGAATATTTCAATTTTTATCAAGTTTTTATCCAGGACACACCGGCGAAGTTTATACAGTTGGTTTTCAGAAAGCCTAGTGATGATGCTGGACTATACAGTTTTAGTAAACGTTTTATATATTTTTTTATTTTAGTAACTTTTACATTGTGTGCACCTGTCTAGTTGCAACATTGCTGGTCGACCAGGCGTGACGTTGACAACAAGAACACTGTGAACAACCGTTCCTACAGCATGATCACATACAACAGGACTGAATTTACTGCTGATTAGATGTGCCTCTGTCACCCGACTTTACCCAGCACTGGACAATTGTATTGCACCGCATGAACGCTTGAATCATCGTCGTCGGACTCGTAGGGGCTGTAGGGCTGGCAGGTCCAAGAAAAGACTTATTGCTGTACTGACTAATCCTCGCCCCCAGCCCCTGTTTACTGTGAGACGCAAAGCTTGCCTATACAATCTGATTGCAGTGGACATTCACACATCTCCACGTGTAACTAAGTGTGCGAGACCTACAATAACTGCATGTCTACTAAATACCCGGTCCGTGAAATCTAAAGTGGATCAACTTGTCAAGTTGCTTGATAACAACGAACTTGATATTCTAGCACTGACAGAAACCTGAGCCCGGGTGATGGTAGTCGGGTGATAAATTCGTTGTCACCAAACGGCTACAAATTTGACCACAAACCACGTAGTGACAGAACTGGAGGAGGTGGTGGTGTCATCTACCGTGCATCTTTCGAAACGAGGCAACTTGCCACAAAGACATACAGATCGTTTGAAGTGATGTGTCTTCAGCTGATGTATAGATCATACTGTTTCCGGGTATGTGTTATCTATAGTCTTCCACCGTCTGCCCGTAATGGTCTGAGCGCATCGATATTCATGGACGAATTCGCAGATTTTCTGCAGTGTTTCTGCGTGGGCCATGATAACTTGGTGATTGTTGGAGATTTAAACATACACGTTGATTTGTTGGATGATACAAAGACTGTACGCTTTCACAACATCCTAGAATATCATGGTCTGCATCAGCATGTGATGGAAAAGACACTTTCACTTGGTCACACTCTAGACCTAATAATCACGCGATCCGAAGCAGACATCATAGGTGATATCGTGGTTGAGAATCCGGGTATATCAGACCACTCTGCAGTGACATTCAAGATACAAGGTTGTAAACCTTGTGCTCCTAAGAAACGAGTCAGCTACAGATTATACCGCAATGTAAGTGCGTGTGACATGCAGGCAGACATTTCTCAGTCAGAACTGTACACTGCTCCAGCTGATGACTTGGATGGACTCGTTCGCCAGTATGACTCGGTCTTGCGCGGCTTGTTGGATAAACATGCTCCCATAAGGCAGAAGACGATCACGGTGCGACCCGATGTGAAATGGTACAACAAAGAGTTACGCAAGGAGTTACAGACACGTCGGAAATATGAACGTCTATGCCGGAAATCTGTACTTGAAATTCATCGCCAGATGTTCAGACACCAGTGCACGGTCGCAAATAACTGTCTTCGTCAAGCCAAACATCAACACTATTCCAACAAGGTTGTTGAGGCTGGATCAAACCAAAAGAAACTTTACAGCATTGTTCAAACATTGATGCACACTCGGGTGGACCCGCCACTGCCAACACATGCCTCTCCAGAAGCTCTGGCTGAAGTTTTCCTAAATTACTTCCAAGAGAAAACTGCAAGCATTCGCTGTGCACTAGATCGCCGAGCGGCAGCACAACGTGATGCCCAGATCACTACTTATGAACATGATGGAAGTCATCAGTTGGACAGGCTGTCGCCAGCCTCTGGGGATGAGGTCAGAAACATCATTACATCATCTGCTCCTCAATCCTACGCTCTCGATCCTCTGCCGACATGGATGCTGAAGAATTGCCTTGACGCACTTGTCCCTGTCATTACCAGGATTGTGAACATCTCGCTGGCCACTGGTGATGTGTCGGCTAACTTGAAAGCGGCACTTGTGACTCCGCGTCTTAAGAAGCCGTCCCTTGATACCGAATGTCTTACACGTTACCAACCGATATATAATCTGAGTTTCCTGTCCAAAGTAATTGAGAAGGTGGTGTCGTCACGTTTGTCACGTCACACGACACAGCACAACCTATCTGAATTGAATCAGTCAGCATACAGAAAGGGCCACAATACAGAGACTGCACTGCTGAGAATCCAGAACGATTTACTCTTATCTGCGGATAATCGGTGTGTCTCGTGTCTAGTCCTCCTTGACTTGTCTGCTGCTTTTGACACGATTGACCACCAGGTGCTTGTGTCACGTCTGTCTAAGAAGATCGGCCTTCCGGGCACAGCACTAAACTGGTTTACCTCGTATCTCGAAAACAGAAAACAAGCTATTAAGATCGGAGAAGCCATCTCGAACGTGTCGGTGCTGACATGCGGTGTCCCCCAAGGGTCAGTCTTGGGACCGTCACTGTTCACCATATACACGGCTGGTGAACTGGCTTGCAAAATTCGACAACATGGCTTGGATTTTCATATGTACGCTGACGATACGCAGCTCTACACAACATTCAAGATCCCCGACACATCTGTTGCCATATCTCAGCTGGAAACATGCATTGCTGACATCAACGGTTGGATGACAGCAAACAAACTTCAATTAAATGGTGACAAAACTGAAGTTCTGTTCGCGGGATCAGAGGCGCTTCGCAGAAAGATACCTAAAAGAACAAAGATCAACGTAGGGGATGCCCAAGTGACCCCCAGCACATGTGTCAGAACTCTTGTGGTCATGTTCGATGCTGGACTTACAATGGATCAACAAGTCAGTGCCATCTGTAGATCTTCTGGTCTGCAAATCCGAAATGTGGATAAAATCATAAAATATCTTACGCCAGGAAATCCAAGAAAAAATTACGTTTAAAATTCTCCTGATCACCTCAAGGCACTCCACGGACTTGCACCGCAATACATTTCCGAGCTTCTTGTTGAATATCAGCCCACACGCTCCCTCCGATCGAATTCTGCTGGTCTGCTCACAGTACCAACCACACGCCTCAAGTCTTTCGGAGACCGTGCGTTCTCCAAAGCGGCTCCTGTGCTTTGGAACAATCTCCCACAGTCAGTCAGACAGTGTGACACTATTGCGTCGTTTAAAACGGCGCTGAAGACACACCTTTTTAAAATCGCTTTCACTACCTAAAGGAGTGACATATAATTGTGAACTTTTTTGTAAAGCGCTTTGAACAGAACTAAGGACTGGATACAGCGCTATATAAGAGCTTATTATTATTAGTAGTAGTAGTAGTAGTAGTAGTTGTTGTTGTAGTAGTAGTAATAGTAGTAGTTTTAGTAGTAGTAGTAGTAGTTGTTGTTGTTGTAGTAGTAATAGTAGTAATAGTAGTAGTAGTATTAGTAGTAGTAGTAGTAGTAGTAGTAGTAGTAGTTAATCTAGTCGGATGTAAGATGAAAGAAGCAACTGATACACAGGAGCTTGTACAGGTTACAGACTCTCGAACAACGGGAGTTATAGTTTAGTTTTGCATTTTATTGTTGTTACATGTTTTTAGTTTTGTCGCCCAGTCTTTGATGTTGCACTTTCTAAATTATGCTTATGATAACATTTTGTGGTCTTTCACACAAATGCATTGCTTCTTCATTTTAAACGTTTGGCCAACGTTGTCTGCGCAGTGATTTTGACCAGCGCTGAAACAACCACGTGACCTGCTTGCGCCAGAGATCCCAACTCATACTTCACTTATCCGCGGGAGCATAGTTTGTCCCTTATCGTCGATTTCAGACTATTTGTTTTAGCCAAATGCATCCCGTGGATGAGTGTGCCGTTAAAGATATTGCATTGATTGTAAGCATACACGATATATCTATATACACACACGTGTGTCGTCATCGTCATTCAGTACTTCCTAGAGGAGCCTGCAGAACGCCCACTCCGATATTGCCCACCCCTGTTACTGCTCGGCCGGGACGATCCCTTCGAACTTGACGGGGTTGATCGTGTGCCCCTATACTGGCCTAAGAAACTCGAGAACGTGGAGACGACTGGCGGCTTGGGCTTGTTGCGAGTCCAGCGCGTTGAACCTCCGTCCGAAACGTAGTCAAACTCGTCTTCAACGGTGACGTCCTGGTACTGCTGGTACTCGGAGATAAGGTCATGCATGTTCGACTCGGCCTCGGTGAACTCCATCTCTTCCATGCCCTCGCCCGTGTACCAGTGCAGGAACGCCCTGCGCCGGAACATTGCCGAGAACTGCTCCGCTATGCGTCGGAAGACCTCCTGTATGCTAGTGTTGTTGCCGATGAAGGTGCTGGACATCTTGAGGCCGCGTGGCGGGATGTCGCAGACGGCCGTTTTCACGTTGTTCGGTATCCACTCGACGAAGTAGCTGCTGTTTTTGGTCTGAATGTTAAGCATCTGCTCATCCACCTGGAAACGTATCATCATTATTATGCTGCTTGCCTGCCTGCCTGCCTGCCTGCCTGCCTGCCTGCCTGCCTGCCTGCCTGCCTGCCTGCCTGCCTGCCTGCCTGCCTGCCTGCCTGCCTGCCTGCCTGAATGCCTGCCTGCCTGCCAGCCTGCCTGCCTGCCTGCCTGCCACATACACGCGCGCGCACGCACACACACACACACACACACACACACACACACACACACACACACACACACACACACACACACACACACACACACACACACACACACACACACACACACACACACACACACACACACACACACACACACACATACATGGTGTTTTTGTGTAAACAATACATTCCACACCTCCTTCATCGACATTCTGCCCCGAAATATCGCCGCGGCCGTCAGGTAGCGCCCGTGTCGTGGGTCGCTCGCCGTCATCATGTTCTTGGCGTCAAACATCTGTCCCACGAGCTCGGGCACCGTGAGGGCTCGGTATGGCTGAGACCCGCGGGAGGTGAGTGGAGCGAATCCAGGTATGAAGAAGTGAAGACGTGGGAATGGCACCATGTTCACTGCCAGCTTCCTCAGATCGGCGTTCAGCTGGCCTGGGAACCGGAAACACGTTGTCAAACCGGACATGGTGGCGGAGACGAGATGGTTGAGGTCACCGTACGTGGGTGTGGTCAGCTTCAAAGTACGGAAGCAGATGTCGTAGAGAGCCTCGTTGTCAATAACGTTGGTCTCATCCGAGTTGTCGATGAGCTGTGTTAATGAGAGAGTTGCGTTATACGGCTCCACTACCGTATCCGATACCTGTTAACGGACAACGATTATTAATTATCGGTTATCTGTTCGGTTATCAGGATTGTAATTACTAACAGGCAGTTCGCTGAGTTGGTTGTCTTGAATATGGGAACATCGGTTATTCGTGAGCGCGCTGAACATCAAGGAGATTGGCAGTTACACCGCCCGACATTCATTATATTGCCAATATAATTGCTTCTACCGGGAAATGTTTCTTTTACATTTTATTATGCGAAACTTTGGTCGCTTCTGGCATTGTGGGTAAACCAATCCTTGTTAATTGACCGTCACAATAACGTTGCCCGATATGTGTCCATGACGAGAAGGTTCCATAAGAAACGAGCCGCGCGACACGCCTACCTTTGGCGAAGGTGTCACGGAGAAGGGGTTGACGATCCTGTCCGGATACTCCTCCCTCAGGTGGTTCAGGATCAGCATCCCGAGTCCGGAGCCCGTCCCGCCGCCGATGGAGTGCGTCAGTTGGAACCCCTGGAAGCAGTCGCAGTCCTCGATCTCCTTCCTCGCCACATCCATGATGGTATCCAGGAGCTCGGCTCCCTCGGTATAGTAGCCTTTTGCGTAATTGTTGGCGGCCGAGTTCATGCCGAAGACGAAGTGGTCGGGGCGGAAGAGCATCCCGTACGGACCTGCTCGGACCGAGTCCATCGTGCCGGCCTCCAGGTCAACGAGGATGGTCCGAGGCACGTACCGACCGCCTGCCAACAGAGTGGACACAAACTGACCGACGGCACGGTGGACTATTGCTACACAGGCTTCCCATGCTAGACATCCGCTGAAAGGAATAATTTTGAAAAGTAGTATTTCTTCAATCCTATTTATGGTTGGATAAGCGTTTGCCTTGAGCACAGTTGACTCAACTTAGTTGGTCTGCACTCATGTGGATGGTAATTGGTTATTAGCAGGAAGTTAGCTGAATGAGTTCTGCTTAGAATCATTGGTGGTAAAACCTGCATATTGCGGGTACTGTTTCGAGCTTATTAAACGCAAATTGGCGTGCAGTATACTTTCAATAGATTTGCCCAAGTCTTAAGAACAGTGTATTAGAAACAAGTACCAGACAGCCGTTGGACCTGAAGCGTCGCCCTCAAATGAGGCGTGCTGCCATGTAAACAAACGGTCTCCTCCCGAAACATTTACATTTAAACAACAACAAAATGGTTCATTAAAACAATGTGGTATAACATATATACTTTGTATTACATAACATGATTTTACGATAAAAACGAAAGGAAACCCTCTCTTTAATAGCGTAGCATGGCAAACATGGGAGTACCGAGCGACTCTGTGTAGTAGACGTTGATTCTCTCCAACTGCAGGTCGGAGTCGCCGTGGTAGGAGCCATTCGGGTCGATGCCATGCTCGTCCGAGATCACCTCCCAGAACTGAAATTAAGTTTTATTTTCTATTATAATACCTATCTATGGCAGTACACGTAGGCTGTGGGGAGCGGGGTGCATTCCCATCCCTCCGCTGAGGCAAACGAGTTCCGCTTGAGGGGAAACAAGACAATAAGGGGTGGAGTTTAATGTTTTGGTAAGCGTCAAGGGGGTATAATTGGAGGTTTCTGGGAGCGTCAAAGGGGGATGTGATTGGAGTCAAAAAACGCACCTCCTAAGCAATCACGTTCTCACGGCCCTTCCCGTGTGCAACAATAACAGCCGTCTGCAAATCGATATATCTCACTCGTAAACTTAAAAATAAATGGAATTTCATAGAAGATACCGGTTGTTACCGCTTACATTAAATACTGCCGTACCATTTGCAAAAATCTTCAAAACACTGTGACTTTCGAGCCGCTTTATTGTGAATGACCACCGCAGCTAAAATCCACCACGGGTGTCGCATCTTGCTAGAGTCGAGTCTCGTTTAAAGGTGCACTTTTGTCAAAATGATGAACGAGGAATTGAAAATGTTTACATAGCAAACGGACTCCAATAGGTTAGTGCACATCTCTCTCAAGTGTACTTGTGTTGACAAAATGCAGCATATTTACAGGCGTCTGAACCGGGATGACGGGGGAAGGGAAGAGCCTCACAATATTTTGGGTGGGGCTCGAGATTACTTTAGCCCGTGTATTTCCCGAATGTTTGCTAGTATCGCGGCGCGGATTAGGTGAGGGCACCATTCGAACAGTTACCTATTTTTTGACGCAGGGTTTCAGTACAGCGTTACGGTGCCTTACATAGAACTATGGGTGGGGATATGCAAAATGTCTAGAACAAGTAGTTACGCGTTTGTTGATTGGTTCATGTGCCCGTTCTCGGGAGATTGAGGTGACACACTGTTTGTGTAAGATGGCAATGGCCAAGGTGTCTGAGACGAAATAGTATTTATGATGAGCCTCGGTGGGGGTGTAGGTTTCACTGGACGGTGCTGTTGGAGGTTTTTGGTCTTCAATGGGGGGTGGGTTATTGTCGTATATCTGAGGGGGTGTAATTTGAAGTTTTCCAAATAATTGAACAACTGTAGCTTCCCATAAAACGCTGATACCTCATTTGTAAAACCCGATGTCATGCTTGGCCACCTTATGCTCACAACTATCAACCACAGCCCCCACCCCTGTTCACCAGCTTACGACGGTTACGACATTCACATTTGCCATTGTTAACCAATGTTTTACATTCCCTTTAAAGGGAGGTCAACTGTTCCGTTACTTGGGATCAGCCAAGATGGGAAACTTTATCAGGCAGTTCGCTGAATTGGTTGTCTTGAATGTGGGAACATCGCGACTGTGCTGAACTGCAACGAATGTTAGCGATTACACAACACGACGTCAATTATATTGGCAAAAGGGTTGTTTACTAATTTACTGACTAATTTATTGAGATTTCGGGAGAAAAAAAATTGAGAAAACTGTTACGGGATCAATAAACGCAATCTGGCAGGAATTATACCTTCGACATATTTATTCTAGTCTTTAAATATATGATATTAATTAACAAGGATCAGACAACCTCCATTTAACATGGATTGCGAGCCAACAAGCCAATGACTTCTGGCAAATACCAGACGTCTTGCAAGCCGTTGCCACCAACCCGTCAGCTCGCAATCACGCTGGCCTGCAGACAAGGAACAAGACGGGAATTGCGAGTACCTTTGAACCCATTTGATTTCCGCACTGTCCAACTTGTATCACTAAGATTTCTCTCATGGTTGCTCTGTTTCTTTAACTTTGCAGATGTTTTTCCCATGCGAGGTGTGTTTTTATCGGCTTAGTTTGTGATTCCCATCCGGCCGCCGCTGCTGGTGTTCCTCCCGTCTCGGGCCACGGCTGTCGCGCGGAGGTCTCAGGCTGAGGCAGCAGCGATACCGAAGGTGCCGAGTTTGCACGCAACGGAAGATGGGCGACAATACGCGGTGAGGTCATACGTTGCGACGTCACACGCTGCGTCGTTAAACGCTACAACGTCACACGTTTTAACAAGATAAAAACCAGCGTGCAACATCGGAAGGAGGATGCTATTGGTTTAACAAAGGTGTCTACTTGTGTATGTAGGTTAGGCCCACGTGTGCCCTAACATTGTCTGATATCAGTGATGTTTTTCTTTTAAGCATGTTTTCTCTGTGACGTCATACGTGCTGGCGTCGTGTTTAAGCGCAAGGAACTCACTGACGAGCACAGCCTAAAGAAAATGCCTTTTTAATCATACGACTTTCGATTAAGCATGTTCTAAGTTTTCGCCAGTGCTAAACACTCCGAGCCACTGTTTAAGCAACTTAATTTGTTAAAAATAGAAGACCAATTAAAATTACAAGAATTTAAATTTTACTTTAAATACATTCTAAAACCTACCTGTTTATTTATTAAACTGGCAGATTACTTCCATTGCTAATACACACCATCATGATACTCGGAAATCTAAAAATATACTTACCGTCAGAACTAAACATGAATTTGCAAAACAATGTCTTAAATATAACTTGCCCCACACTATAAACAATACTCCTGAAATTGTGAGACAACAAAGATATATACTCAAGCCTGCGAGGCTTTGCAATCTACGCTAAAATATTTTCCTGAAAAAATACAAAGATACATGCACATTTACACACTGTTATTCATGTATCCAACATCAATTATGCAAATTATTACAAAATGGAAAACTACTATTTAAGTATATGCACATATTTAAATATATCAGCCGATATGTAAGATATAAAGAACATATGTTAAATAAAACATTAAAAAAAATTATTATAATTGGTTATAACTAACTGGCTCCCATGATAGCGACAGCATGTCTTAGTGGGAGCCACTGACCCTCTCGTGTGTCTTAAAACAAAAGGTATATTTGTTCTGCTTTAATCATTTATTATTTCTGCTTTTAAGAAATGGTATATACCTGTAATATTATATGCATATTTATTTTATTTGTTGACATGTTTATTGTGTTATTATTGTGTTTTTTTGGGGTCAAAATAAACTTCTTGTTCTTGTTCTTGGTGGTAGTGCTCACTACCATCACGTCACTATATTGATACATCAGCGTCACACAGCCGGGTGAACAGACGGGTGTTCAACAACCTCCGCAATGTGGCGCCAGTTGTACAATGAGTTCTGTATTTTGTATGTAACTTACATGTTCTACGGACACATTACGCTAGTGCGCATGGTGACTCTGGGTTAGTTTTAAGAGGTTGAAAGACACTGCTCACGATTGTTCTCGAATGAATTTTTTATTTAAGCAACATGAAATCACTGAAATATAGCTTTGTGGTACAACATTTCACTCGTTTTTATTGTAGTTAGGAAGAAAGTGTTTCTAAATAGGTATGATGAATGGCTGATTTTCAGAAACTTATCAGTTTATCAGTGTCATACTTGGTACACTGTACATTGGTCTAGTCTCTAGTGTCGCACTTGGTACATTGTACATTGGTTTAGTGTCTAGTGTCACACTTGGTACATTGTACATTGGTCTAGTCTCTAGTGTCGAACTTGGTACATTGTACATTGGTCTAGTCTCTAGTGTCGCACTTGGTACACTGTACATTGGTCTAGTCTCTAGTGTCACACTTGGTACATTGTACATTGGTTTAGTCTCTAGTGTCACACTTGGTACATTGTACATTGGTCTAGTCTCTAGTGTCGAACTTGGTACATTGTACATTGGTCTAGTCTCTAGTGTCGCACTTGGTACATTGTACATTGGTCTAGTCTCTAGTGTCACACTTGGTACATTGTACATTGGTTTAGTCTCTAGTGTTGCACTTGGTACATTGTACATTGGTTTAGTCTCTAGTGTCACACTTGGTACACTGTACATTGGTCTAGTCTCTAGTGTCACACTTGGTACACTGTACATTGGTCTAGTCTCTAGTGTCGCACTTGGTACATTGTACATTGGTCTAGTCTCTAGTGTCGCACTTGGTACATTGTACATTGGTTTAGTCTCTAGTGTCACACTTGGTACACTGTACATTGGTCTAGTCTCTAGTGTCACACTTGGTACATTGTACATTGGTCTATAGTGTCGAACTTGGGACACCGTACACTAGTCTAGTCTCTAGTGTCGCACTTGGTACATTGTACATTGGTTTAGTCTCTAGTGTCACACTTGGTACATTGTACATTGGTCTAGTCTCTAGTGTCGCACTTGGTACATTGTACATTGGTCTAGTCTCTAGTGTCGCACTTGGTACATTGTACATTGGTCTAGTCTCTAGTGTCGCACTTGGTACATTGTACATTGGTTTAGTCTCTAGTGTCACACTTGGTACATTGTACATTGGTCTAGTCTCTAGTGTCGCACTTGGTACATTGTACATTGGTCTAGTCTCTAGTGTCGCACTTGGTACATTGTACATTGGTTTAGTCTCTAGTGTCATACTTGGTACACTGTACACTAGTCTAGTCTCTAGTGTCGCACTTGGTACATTGTACATTGGTCTAGTCTCTAGTGTCACACTTGGTACATTGTACATTGGTCTAGTCTCTAGTGTCGCACTTGGTACATTGTACATTGGTCTAGTCCCTAGTGTCGCACTTGGTACATTGTACATTGGTTTAGTCTCTAGTGTCATACTTGGTACACTGTACATTGGTCTAGTCTCTAGTGTCGCACTTGGTACATTGTACATTGGTTTAGTCTCTAGTGTCACACTTGGTACATTGTACATTGGTCTAGTCTCTAGTGTCGCACTTGGTACATTGTACATTGGTCTAGTCTCTAGTGTCACACTTGGTACATTGTACATTGGTCTAGTCTCTAGTGTCGCACTTGGTACATTGTACATTGGTTTAGTCTCTAGTGTCACACTTGGTACATTGTACATTGGTCTAGTCTCTAGTGTCGCACTTGGTACATTGTACATTGGTTTAGTCTCTAGTGTCACACTTGGTACATTGTACATTGGTCTAGTCTCTAGTGTCGCACTTGGTACATTGTACATTGGTTTAGTCTCTAGTGTCACACTTGGTACATTGTACATTGGTTTAGTCTCTAGTGTCACACTTGGTACATTGTACATTGGTTTAGTCTCTAGTGTCGAACTTGGTACACCGTACACTAGTCTAGTCTCTAGTGTCGCACTTGGTACATTGTACATTGGTTTAGTCTCTAGTGTCACACTTGGTACATTGTACATTGGTCTAGTCTCTAGTGTCGAACTTGGTACACCGTACACTAGTCTAGTCTCTAGTGTCGCACTTGGTACATTGTACATTGGTTTAGTCTCTAGTGTCACACTTGGTACATTGTACATTGGTCTAGTCTCTAGTGTCGCACTTGGTACATTGTACATTGGTTTAGTCTCTAGTGTCACACTTGGTACATTGTACATTGGTCTAGTCTCTAGTGTCGCACTTGGTACATTGTACATTGGTTTAGTCTCTAGTGTCACACTTGGTACATTGTACATTGGTCTAGTCTATAGTGTCGAACTTGGTACACCGTACACTAGTCTAGTCTCTAGTGTCGCACTTGGTACATTGTACATTGGTCTAGTCTCTAGTGTCGCACTTGGTACATTGTACATTGGTTTAGTCTCTAGTGTCACACTTGGTACATTGTACATTGGTCTGGTCTATAGTGTCGAACTTGGTACACCGTACACTAGTCTAGTCTCTAGTGTCGCACTTGGTACATTGTACATTGGTTTAGTCTCTAGTGTCACACTTGGTACATTGTACATTGGTCCAGTCTCTAGTGTCGCACTTGGTACATTGTACATTGGTTTAGTCTCTAGTGTCACACTTGGTACATTGTACATTGGTCTAGTCTATAGTGTCGAACTTGGTACACCGTACACTAGTCTAGTCTCTAGTGTCGCACTTGGTACATTGTACATTGGTTTAGTCTCTAGTGTCACACTTGGTACATTGTACATTGGTCTAGTCTCTAGTGTCGCACTTGGTACATTGTACATTGGTTTAGTCTCTAGTGTCACACTTGGTACATTGTACATTGGTCTAGTCTCTAGTGTCGGACTTGGTACATTGTACATAGGTTTAGTCTCTAGTGTCACACTTGGTACATTGTACATTGGTCTAGTCTCTAGTGTCGCACTTGGTACATTGTACATTGGTTTAGTCTCTAGTGTCACACTTGGTACATTGTACATTGGTTTAGTCTCTAGTGTCACACTTGGTACATTGTACATTGGTTTAGTCTCTAGTGTCGAACTTGGTACACCGTACTCTAGTCTAGTCTCTAGTGTCACACTTGGTACATTGTACATTGGTTTAGTCTCTAGTGTCACACTTGGTACATTGTACATTGGTCTAGTCTCTAGTGTCGAACTTGGTACACCGTACACTAGTCTAGTCTCTAGTGTCGCACTTGGTACACCGCACACTCGTCTGGTCTCTAATGTCGCACTTGGTACACCGCACACTGGTCTGATCTCTAGTGTCGAACTTGGTACACCGCACACTGGTCTGGTCTCTAGTGTCGCACTTGGTACATTGTACATTGGTTTAGTCTCTAGTGTCACACTTGGTACACCGTACACTAGTCTAGTCTCTAATGTCGCACTTGGTACACCGCACTCTCGTCTGGTCTCTAGTGTCGCACTTGGTACACCGCACACTGGTCTGATCTCTAGTGTCGAACTTGGTACACCGCACACTGGTCTGGTCTCTAGTGTCGCACTTGGTACATTGTATATTGGTCTAGTCTCTAGTGTCGCACTTGGTACACCTACACTGGTCTAGTCTCTAGTGTCGTATCTATCAGGTTGTGTTCTACTTTCTGGTTTTTCTTCTTATCTGTAGGTCTCCTTCGGACTTTATTTATGGTTGCTGGCTCTCTGGTTGAGTGGATATCGATATGCTGTGTGTAATGCACTAACTGCCGCTCCTTCACACAACGTAGACTGGACAATTAACAATATAGTTAAAACTAACCCAGAGTTAGTTCTATTACGTCAGTAAATCTTAATATTACCCGTACGGTTGAGAACACGTCTGTTATTGGCACAGGCATATAACTTACGCTGGGCTATTTTGTTGTATATATATATATATATATATATATATATATAAACACAACATATATATATATATATATATATATATATATACACACAACAAAATAGCCCAGCGAAAGTTATATGCCTGTGCCAATAATAGACGTTTTCTCAACCGTACGGGTAATATTAAGATTTACTGACGTAATAGAACTAACCGCTGATTTTGGTGACCCCGAGAAGACAAAATAAACAAAATTAATAGAGTTTGGGTCTTCGTGTGTGTTGGTATGGCTGAACATACTTCCGTCAGTTTTGTATAATACATAATACATTTATTATAGCGATATGCACTGCAGTGAAACCAACGCCGGTTGGTTACTGGTATTTAAAGACTCCCATGAGAACACCATCCAAACTGGAAAATACACGGCCAATACGCTTTGCAACAGACTAAAGTAGGGCCTATAGCTGCTGTTTCCGCATCATAGATAAGTTGGCAATGCTGTAGGCGTCGCTCCAGTGTGAGCGTGAATGCGAATGCGCATAATTAGACCTACTAATTAAATTTAAAATGTAGTCATTAATAATTACAGCACATTAATATCATACAAACGCTATAATTAATAGATTGTGTTGGTTATTAAACTCTGCGGAGATGTATATTTGAACAATAGGAAAGACGGGGGAGAGGTGCAGTGTGGTGGGTGTTGCCCGCAGGCCCATCGGGAGGGTACATGTGGGGTGATTACGTACGAGATTTGTGCCAAAGACGAAGTGACATCGGTTTTGTGCAGGAGGCCCACTTTGGCATCCTTTTTGTCTTTAAAAAATTGACTATTTTTCAGACATATTTGTGTCGTAGTAGGCTACCTACCAAGGTTACGCATACGTGTAATCAACGTACTGAACGGTGGAAGACAAAGTGAAATAATTGTTTTATACACAAAATAAAAGGTATGTCAATCAGCGTTTAAGAGGCCCATTTACCTTCCGTTTCACTACTGGTAATTTCATTTTGTAGGTCAACCACTAAACAATTATTTACTACATGTGATTTCGCGGTTTTCGTGTGCCATGGTAAACTTTGGAAGGAATGTTTTCAATATATCCCCATTTTACCATTGAAAGTACCTTAGTTATCGCGATTTTACACCAACATAAATACATACATTTTAAACAACAACTTGACACTGAATAATTTATATAGACTAAGTAATACATTTCTGGTCATATATGGTTGCATGCAATTTTTCAATTAGCGAATGGCCTAACATACTGTATATTATTAATTTATCACGATATATATATATATATATATGATATATTGCTGCGTGCATGCAAGGCGTGGTGACTAATAGGATTACAAACACAAGCAGACTCCATGACGACGCACTATAAGTAAACAGTTTCGTTAAATTATTAATTACATCGATAAATATCAGCTTGCTGTAAACTAGACATGTTGGCACGACTACGTATAATTTGATATAATACACCGTTGTAATTATACAAATTCCAATATTACACCAAGCTGTTGGATTCAAGTATGAGAATGAGAGCGTGTTTTTGCCGCTGTACGGTAATGAATACCTCATCGGCGTTGAACAGGTGACGTTCTGTGGGCGCGTAGTAATTCGCTCTCACTAGTGATGCGGTCCTTTCAACCGTTGGGGGTTCGCGACCTTTTATTGTCCGCGGGAAAGTGCTTTGAAATTGGATGAATTTGTTTATTCATACCGACAACCGTTATCGGAGCCACATCGATTTAGACGTTCCATTTACTCACGAAGTGTTGCAAGACTGTTTAGAGTATTTAGGATGGTACGTTAGACATGATTTCGCACCACAGATAGCATTTATACAACTGCAAAGATGCACAGACTTGCCCTGGGCAGGTCTATAGAAAACTATTTTCCAACACGCGCATATAGCCACATGATTTATAATTTAACACACACGTATATTATTAACCTATGCAATTACTAACTTTAGACCCCTGCAGTTTTTCTTCATAACTCTTAGGATATCACAAGTTACGCTCTAATTCAGTAAATGTAAAATTAGTGAACAGCCATAATATATACCGTAGATTTATATATGTATCATTACACATAATATGATATGCCCCTGCATGTACTATTGCTAGTGTAATGATTAGCCCCACTCCAAGATCAAGGTCAGACTGGATTATCTCGGAAACGTTGAAGTGACTAACACGCCTAAGGCTAAGTCAACATAGATCGAGTCATCGTCATCTAGATAGGCTATTGCATACTTCCGAGAACTGCTGTGCCCATATCCAGCACACACAGAGCTCGTATGTTATTACCAGCGTTTATCTGTGGTTTTCACACAAACACACGTACATGTTTCCCTTCCGCAATTTGCTGCCACCCTCTCTAGTTTCACTGAACGTTTTTGAACGAGGGTTCAGTGATCGCACAGTCTTGCCACTTTTGTGAGGTGTAGGGGTCAGCACACTGTCAGTTTTCCCATTGGCGACCATGTTAACGTTTTGTGTGATTATAAGAAAACGTGACCTATAAAGTTTCTTAAACTTCTCACCTGCTGTCATTATCATCTCATTGACATGCTGGTCGAGTTTAGTCAAAATGTAATATCTCTAGCTCTTGCAAAATGCCTGTATGTATGACACCCGTCAATATTTACAACTGGATTAAGGCAGTAATCCGGCTAAAGTGTCAACTAGCCAAATTGCTGCCAGATACCCTTCCGCTTAGTAAAATCAGCTAAAAAGACACAATTTTACTGTCAACAGCTGCTACAATCACATCTAGAAATCTTACTACTCAAATGCACTTATGTCAGAGCAAGTGAACATTGTAAAAAATCATTTCTCAAAAATATAATGCACTTTTTTTCGTCTGTAATCAAGCAGGAAGTCCAACAGTGTGCTGACCCCTGTAGGCTGTAGCATGACCACGTTACAACACCGGAGTGGGCCTACTATCTACGGAATTTTACAACCGTTTCGTCTCCTGTTATTTGTAGTATACTACAACGTACGTTATGACGGATTCAAAGCAACAAGTTCAAGAGGGGTCATCTAAACGAGAGTAGGCAGACGAGTGACACTCATCCATATCGAGTATGGCGGTTCTCAATCATTCTTAAAATAAACCGGCGTTTCGCCCTGCATGGCGGCATAGACTAAATATACTGAAATAGTTGTGTTATAAAAAGAACGTAGTAATCCTGCTGGTGATAATTCCATTTAACGAGTATACATGAAACTGTGCTCTATGCTGATATTATGTTCTTTGGAGTGAGCGCCTTTCCTTGCAGTTGCTGCGGTGCATGCGTACCGAACCGAGTGGGCGTTGGCAGTTACGCAGCTTCCACTCGCCAGGTGGCATGTCAGTTCGACTGGTTCTTAACACGCTGTGTGGCGCCACTGTTGAGGCAACACCAGCTGGCATGATTTGTATACATTACCAGTACATATGCGGTTTTGTACACTGTAGTTGTCTAAGTTCACAAGGCGAACCTTAACAAGCATGTGGAAAGTAATTTTAAATGACTTAGAAAAGCATGATTTGTTCTAGAAACTCACAAATTTGAGTCACACAAATTGGATATTTACATTTTAATTTTTAGATAAACTTATGCTGTATGCAAGTCGCGACTCTTGTATTATCTTAGCCTCGATTATCCATGTGTCGTTCTACTGCCTGGAAGATAACACTGGTTTTAAATATACGACACTGATCCCGGTTTACCCCGAATCTGGATAGAGACGATCATTGGCTCTCAGACTAACAATAAAACTAAGAGTTAAATAAGAGTCAATATATAAGTTTATGCTACGCATTAGATACTTTGGTTATATTGACACAAGTGATAAACAGAAAAGTTAAATCGTAATTTATTTTTGGATTAAGATTCACGATAACAACGCTGATTGGCTGCTCGCCCAAAACGTTTGCTGCTGGTAGCATAAGCAAAATGTATTCTCGAGCACTAGACTCGATTATCCAGCCGCCGTGAGGTGGGTGCAATATAGGAGTAGTAGGGCATACTAGATGCGTGCATTCATAACGTGTGTTCTCGGCCATACTCTGTTTCCCGGCAAAGTCACACAGCCACGAGAGAGTCAGTTAAGCGAGACTAGCATTGTCTGTGTAGTAGAGTATAGTGAATTGTCTGTGTAGTAGAGTATTGTGTATTGTCTGTGTAGTAGAGTATAGTGTATTGTTAGTAGTGTAGTTTTTCTAGCAGGGCCACCATATAATTATTATGTTGTACATGAAATTAATAAAAGTATTGATTGATATAATTTAACATATAAAATATCAGGGGTGGATCCATGGGGCATGTGTAGGGTGTTTTGCAAGCCCCCATCTGTTTTAGTTGAAAGAGTGTCAATGGGGGAGTTTAGTTGGACAAATTAATCTCAAGGAAGGTACACTGGCAACAAATTCAATGTGATTATATACACATTGGGCTGTGTCATGTGACCATTAACCTCTATGACTTGTGGTACATTTTTGAAAGGATAAAACGAATATTTCATCATCAAGCACATACTGTATTCACACTCAAGTGAAGACAAAACATTGTCAATCATACATTGGAATCCAAAGGTAAACACATGTCAAATCAGTTTCTTGTTTACAGTACGATACATCGTGTACTTAGGATGGTTTCTACACAAGACACCAGACATGCCGTTTCACATAGATTGCAGTCTGCATTCAATGCTGATTTTGCAGAGAATATGGCTGTGTCCCAGATTTATATGGATTTGTTTCACATTTATGGAAATTGCTATCCAGTAGGCCCATTTTGTAGCTTTACAGATGGCCACTCTCCATCAGAATTGGAATGCTATGTTTGCTGATTAGGCAATGAAAAATAGAAGAAAAAAATTCTACAGGATTTCAACACAAGAATATGGATTTCAACAAAAATATGGATTTCAACAAAAATAAAACAGCATGTTTGAAACAGCCACATGTAACTGCAAAGACAGTTGTTTTGCATGACTCATAACTTATAGCATGTCTTCTTAAAAACAACTAAAAGATCAACTTCACAATTATATTTATACCTTCTCCAAACATTGTGTATTTTCACCTGTTAAACACAGCAAAAGCTCTGGTAATTCCATCAACTATGTCAGATGCTAAATATGAACAGAATTATAAATTTTTGATATTATAACAACGTAATTCATATGATGAACATACATGTCCAAAACATGCGGAATCCATGATTGTTCAGATGAAACAGAACTGAGATGTTCTTGTCATGATTAAATTATATTTTGTATAAATATATGCCGACATGCATTACAGAGATGCACCCATGACGCATGCCAGGGACCAGTCCCATGCCAGGGACCAGACTCATGCCAGGGACCAGGTCCCATGCCAGGGACCAGACACATGCCAGGGACCAGACCCATGCCAGGGACCAGGTCCCATGCCTTGGACCAGGATTCATGCCTGCAACCTGGATTCATGCCAAAGACCAGGACCTATACCAGTGACTAGGACCCATGCCAGGGACCAGGACCCATACCAGTGACCAGAACCTTTTTTGCTAATTTCAGACACTGACATTTCCAAAAATATATGCAGGATTTCAAATTATACTGAAAACATCATCTAAATATGTTTGCTAATACAACTGCATTTTTCTCAGCTTCTATATACATGTTATTTTAATTAATCTGTTGACAACTAGAATAATGATGACAAACAGAACAGCAAAGAAACCTTTGGACTATAAGTCGCACATATTTTACACTTTTGAATTAAGCAATCTGTTCAAACCATCCCATCTCTAACTGTTTATACACGGTCTGCAATTGACTGAATTATAATACAAAACAATTCACATGTATAAAGATTCCAAAACACAACAATCATTCAAAAACAAAATAAAGGAAAGCACAGCTAGAGTCAAGATGGACTGTTTGTCAGCTAATAAATAATAAAATGTATATATCTGAAACGGTGAGAGTTTCCTGGGGAGGAAGTGCCCACGTCGTCACCTTGTCTAATCGATAGGGAAGCTTCTTTGAATAATTTGTACTATGAAATATGCCAATTATGATGTAATTATTACACCAGTCGCTAAGAATCTTGTAAGATACAGAATGCAGAATATAACAAGAAACTAACATTTTTAACATCCATAATTTTGTCAATGCATATTCCAATGTCACATCCCACAATAAAGACATTTGTGTGGTGCCAAATTTAGCAATTTCTATATTCAATTTATATTTTATACCGTGCCGCATTCACATGAATATCCTAATGAAGAAACCAGTTGGAATGTGTCCGTGTTAGATGCTGGCATACTTGTACTTTTGGTGCCTCTGAATTTAGAGTTTGTTATTTCTAAAAGACTTAGCGTTTCTTAAATTCTTCTCAAAGGTAACATGTACCAAGCAGGATAGAATTAACACTAGTTCTTGGAGGATCAAATGAATACAGCACACATTGTTCGAAACATACGATTGACTCACAATCACAATTTCTTGCCAAATTATGCCCGAAAGTTGAGCGAAGCGTAACAGTCTGTTATTACCAATATTGTAATCTTACACCAGGCGCTTACTGTGAATGACATTTTATAAACTCCGTCTGCGCTGTACGTGATATCGATCTAGTAATACTGGAGTTTTCAACAAATACCGTAATGTTTGACTAGACACCATTTACATTTGACATACAACTGCACATATACAAAATGGAAGAAACATCTGCCACATCAAGAAACAAGTCTCTGGGAGGCCTACTAGGCTGCTTAGGAATGGTTTTGTAAGTTCACATAAGTCCAATAAACGTTATGCGTTCCAGCTTTCCTTCTACCCCGCACTCTCCTTACTTGTGTGGCAATTTCTATCATCTAAAATTGCATCAATTTGCATTAACATGTTTCACTTGAAAGGTGGCGCCAGTGTATGAATCTACTTCCCATGGTGCCTCACATAAAGGTTCACCTACTCTGGGACTTTAAGAACTTACTTGACCACTCCTAAGCTTCAGGCCGAGACAAATTTTCACATTAATTGTTCAACACAGAGTGTTTGTCTCCAATATGCAGCCAGCATTAGTATAATATAATAAACAACATTTCATATCATTATCTCTGATGAGCTTCTGTCACTCAACTACAGCAAATTCCTTTTCAAAGTGAAATTCGTCACTATTAAAATACCTGCACAACAGGACGTTGAGACACATATACAAAGTTTTAGCATTGGCTTGCATGATAAGGAGGGTATTTTACACACAACTGTCAGTTAAGAAAGTGTGACCTTCATTATATTCATTATACTGATTACATAAGTTTGTTGCTGTAATAAGTTTGTCATTAGACATGTTACTGTCTTGTGTCAAAATGTTCCAAGATAAGATAGACACCAGCTAGCCATATAATTGTCAATATCAAATATTACAGAAAAATTCAGAAATTATGTCAACAATTTTGTTGGTGTAACAAATTCCAGCATGGAAGTATGCTGGTGTCAGCTGGTGTCAGCTGGTGTCAGCTTGTGTAGATATAACATCAGCAGGATGTAACTGCTACATTTGAATATTGCTAATTGTGAATTTAGAAACAACTTGTTTCAACGTTAAGAAATCATGGAAAAGCTGTTTTCCCCATTAACTATAAAGACTGTATTTGAAATCATAATTATGCTATATTAGTAAGATACAGCAGCTTAGACTACTACATTCATGTAGCATAACCACCACAGGACTAGCCAAGAAGACGAGTCAGGCATGTACTGGCAATGATGTTTTCATCACCTGCTTAAAGCTGCTTTTGAATATGCAAATTACATTTACATCGACTTTATGGATACACTAAATTCAATCATTTTAAAACAAATGTTAAGACTCCATAATTACTCTATTCACTTGGAACTAAGGTTATGAAAACAGGTCTAAAGTATCCATGGATTGCATTTTTCTTATAATATATAGAAACTGTAAACATATTACAAAGGTAATTATTAAACAGCATATTTGGGTACGATAAGAGGTTTATAAATAAAAGTGGCAGCAGAATAGTTCAACATCATAACATAACTAGTTTAACACATAATGACTTTTGGTGTGGCCCCTTGGCACATTCCAACACGACCCCTAAACTGTCATCAGACCTCAGTCTGAGCATTAGACCGTTCGGCCGCATGCGAGCTACAGTAATATTTCTTGTGCGCGATGAATGTCGACAAATACGTGAAGCTGATGTCGCACTGTTTGCAATACTTCGCGCCACATTTATCGATTGGTGCCAATGCGGATAGTTCACCTCCAGCCACCAGGTGCACGTTGACAAGATTTGGACTAAGTGGTGCAACTGTGGGCGGTGTAATGCATACACTGTTTACGACACTGTTGCAGCACACCGCCGGCACCGCTGCTTGTGGTGCCACCTGGTGGTTAGTTCCATTTTCCTTGGTTGGTGTCTTTTTTGCTTTTTCCATTTCTATGTTCACATTTTCTCTGTTGTCGTCAACATCCGGTTCGCATTTGATAATACTGATACGGCTTTTCCCCGACACACTACCAGGACTGCTCGAGTTGTTTCTATCAAAGTTGCTCTCGGCTTCTGGGAAATCATCAGAAAGAGGCTCTTTTTTAATGGGATTTGCATCATTCAGTGGTGACAGTCGATCTTCAGCCACAGGCGATGACTTCTCACTTTTGTCGCAATCGCTGCTCCCCGACGAGCTGGCTCCCGTCGACTCGTGCACCAGCTTCACATGTCGGACCAGGCTCGACTTGCTGTTGGAGACGAACTCACACGATCGACAGCAGAATGTCTTCTCTTCCAAGTGCACGCGCATGTGCACACGCAGTTTGCACGTGTCGGGGAATGTCTCATTGCATTCAACGCACACATGAGGGGCCTGTCGACGAAGACTCATGTTCTCCGCCTTCTCAAAGCACTTGCGCGATTTGCGACGTTTATACGGTTCGTTCTTCAGCCGGATAAGTTCCGCCTCTACGTCTAGAGAGGAATTCTCGGAGGGGAGATTATTTCGGACCAGTTTTGGAAGCAGTGGCGGCTCCTCATACTCGGTGATGTTGTCATCAGTGAACTCTTCGTTTTCGTCCATATGCATCTTCCCGTGCATCCGCATTCCACGCGGTGTGTTGCCACGGTAACCGCACAGCGTACATCTGTACGCCTTTGATGGAGCATGTGCCTTCAGATGTTCGGTGAGCCGTGAATCGCTCTGAGCGACATAGTCACAATACGGGCAATGGAATAGCGGCAGCGATGCAGATGGTGGTAGCACGCACACATGGTGTTTCAACAGCCGCGCTGACGGAAATGCACTTCCGCACTGCGTGCACAGACAGGTGGCAGCACCGTTCTCGACTCGGTTCTCACCTGAACTGTTTGGCTGCGCCGCGGTGTCTACAGTGGTACCATCTATGACTTTCTCTGGGCGTGCGGGGCAGTAGTAGTTCTTGTGTGCCTTCAATGTGTCAATACTGCTGAACTTGATCTTACAAGGAATGCAGTAGTAGTGGAGAAAGCTGTGGTCAACTGTGAACATCTCGGCCACCGGCTGAACCTGTCCGCTGCCCGGGCTCAGCGTGGGACTAGACGAGCTGGGAGACATCGCACTCGGTGACCTTGTCATCACCGGGGACGTACGGGCGACAGGTGGCGACACTGAAGCGGCAGACGGTTTGTTGAGTCGGCCGGCGCAGTAGTGTTCTTTGTGTGCGACGTAGTTCTCGTGTTTGTAGAAGACGATATTACACTCGAGACACTTGCTGATGGTCGGCAGGGAGGGCACGACTCCTGGTGGCGGAAGCAGGATCGGTGGCAGTGGCGCCACCACGCCCTCTGGTGGCAGAATCTGCAGACCACCCGACGCCAGGTAGCTTGACACCTCTGACACTGGGGACGATTTTGATGACTTTGGTGACACCGTACGACACGTCCGTCTTGGTGACACGGACCGACTCTTGCATAAGCTCAAGTCTTGTGGCTCCTCTTTTACTCTGTGTATCATTGATCGTTCCATGGATTCACTTTTGCGGATTCTCTCCACAGGTGGTGCCCTGACGTCTGTGTCAGTCTCCGACCTAAGTGAAGGTGACCTCTTTCCCAGGGACAAATCAAGTGGCTGCTCGGTTGAACTCGACACCGGTGGAGATGACAACATCAGTGTCGCCACCTGGTGTGCCTGCACCGAGTTCACGAACACACTGCCAGGTGGCGTGACAAGCGGCTGCAGGATGACAGTCGCGGGAATGCTGAACGGCATCCCGGATGCAAGCACCATAGCAGCGGCTGCCTGCGACCGCGACATTTCCGCCGACGCCACCATCGATGACATACCACCTGCCGACAGTGGTGACACGCCAGCTGAAGGTGACGTACCAACTTGCCGCTGTCCTGCCAACAGCGCCATCTCTTGGGACGACGTTGCATACACCGACGCCGCTCCCTGGCTCGACAACATCGCTGCTGCCATTGATCCTGGCTCGAATTGTGGCACACTGCCTCTAGATGGCACCGCCGGGCTGTGCTCGCTGTTGGATCGTCGTCGAACGTACGCTGCGCCCCGATGACGACTCTCACAGTAGAACTCTTTGTGTCGGACAAACGTTGCCTTTGACGAGAACTGTATGTTGCATTCAATGCAGTAGATCTCAGCGAGACTATAACGTTCCTCCACCACTGGAGAGCTACATTGCTCCTTTGGCGGGAAGTGGATTCGCATGTGTCGGTTGAGACTGGAGACCTTGTTGGCGGAATACAAACAGTGGGGACACTGATACATCTGTCTCACCCTCACCATCTTCTGTGCTGGTGGCGACCCCGAGTGGCTGCTGTCATCACTATGCGTGAACGCATCCTTGTCATCTGAGTTGTGATTGCTGGCAGCACTTGAGCAAGGACTCTTGCAGCTGTCCACTGGCACAGCGGCTGTGGTCTTAGCTTTCTTTGGCTCAGTTTCCTCTGCGTCTTCATCCCTGTGTCTCTTCACAGCTTTCACATCTGCACAACAAACATCATAATATTAACACAATGCATGATTAACTCACAATAGTATACAGTGAAGAACTTGGACATTTAGTTTTAACGATTTAAACAAATAAATATTGTACAAGACAATATTTATGTAATACTGATGCAATGAGGACACAAAGGAAAAAAAACACATTTTTTATTGACATGAACATTTAAAACTAATTAAACCAATATCAGGATATTTAATATAAAAGTTAAGCGTAACAACACATGCATGCACACAACATGCACTCAACATGCTTGTCAATTCTGGTTTGTTGCTTCACTAACCCTTGTTTCCAATGCTACCAAACTGTGACTATTACATAAGTATATTCCTAAAATATTTATTAACAGTAAACTGTGTTTTTGTTTTATGTAACATTTCTATTAAATGTAGTCTTCTGACATCTGGAAACATTGACCCACCAGTGCCACCGTTCTCTGCTGTGTGGCTGTCACTTGTAGTTGAGATTAGTCCAGCAGATGGCAGCACTGTCGTGTCTGGAGAAGGTTTCTTGGAGCAGTAGAAAGCAAGGTGGGCCTGGAGCGTACTAGAGCTGCTGAACTTGACTCCGCAGTAGAGACAGACGTGACACAGCACTACAACACATCACATGACACTACATCACATGACGCTACATCATGTGACACAGTAATACAACACAGGTGGTTTCTGCATGAATGCTCAACTTTGTTTAAATATGGTTAAATATAACAAATATACCAACAAATAGGGATATGAATGCATGAATATGAATTAATTTTATGTGACATTAAAAACGTAAATAAATTAAAAATAATATTACAGATCAGTTAAAAACTAAGGTAAAATACCTAAGTAAAAAACTAAAAATACAAATGAGTTTAACATATAAACTGGTTAAAAACATATAATAAATAATTACATCATGTGCTTGACTTATAAAAAATTGCAATTAAATAAATAAATAAATATTTTTGCTAATTACAAATCTACATGCAAGACTATAAATATGCTGAAGTTTGGGTATTTGACTGAATGATTGCTTAAATGGGCAATGCCTGTCAAAGATAATTACTATCCTAGCAGAAGACCACATGCATGGGGAGATCAAGTAATTAAACCCACTGTTCAATCTATAACGGCCATTTCTTCAAAACTATTTTTTAGATTTGGAAAATTAAGTAATTACGGTAACCAAAAATGTGAGTGATGCATTCAGCTCACTCTTCTCTGTGCAACTGGTAGATAATGTCATTAAAATCATCAAAAGTTTGAAAGTTAAATCACTGTTTGTTTCCAAAAACAAGGACTTTTCAGGGAGTTACTAACAAAAGTTTTTACAAATGCCTGTTTTCTACCAGAACGAATGCCGAAGATGGATTTGCAATAATTACAATGAGATCTCTATCGAATAAAGTATGGCACTGTTTATAGATTTGCCAATACGTTTGTCAAAATTGTGGACATTTTGTCTGACAGATAAAAAAGTTCAGTAAGACCCAATCTATGATTTGGGCAGACATATAACTGCACTAACTGTACAAATAAAAAACAAAATCCGATCTACCTGCCATAACTGACAAGCAGTCTACAAAACGTGCCGCTTCTTTGCCGCTGACAATACATCATGTGTTATTGTGGCAGCGCGATCCACATGCCAGAGTGTCTGCCGTTTCTAATCAGCAGCATTATGAGGATAATAAGCTGCAGATATTTGCTGGTGCAGCAGAGACAGTGTAAATGGGTCCAGTCCTGTTGTTTTTCCAACCTTGTGTTTATCATGCAGCCCCGGCTGCTTGTGATATCTTCACGCCCAGTATAGCAGAAACTGCTGATAAGATCTGTGGCAGGCACTGGTGGGTTTGAATGCCAGGCAAGGTGTATCAGAACCCTTGTGCTGCAGATAAGCAGGACTGCACTGTGCAGATTGCTGGGGAGGTTGTGTGTTAATTGGCTCTTATCACGCCATCCACATCTCTCCAGAGATTATGTGAATTTTAACTTTTAAGATGTTATGGTTTACTGCTGGAAGAGGTGCATATCATCTACAAAGATATACACGGAATAAGCCTTCAGCCTTGAGCTTATAATATTATGATATAGCAGTGTGGTAGAGTGATGCCAATGCTATTTATAATTTTTCTTACTGATTAAACTAGTGTATCTAGGTAAAAGTCACTTTACTGGGAGAGGATTTTTATGTAAACAAAAAGTAAATTTTTCTGTGTTTCTGTATTATTCTGCAAGTATTCTACTTTTTCAATTACCTGGACATCAATTAATTTGTTTTATTTTTGCATGTACGAAATTAGCATTTTGTGTGAAACCTTCTAAGATTATTATATCAAAATAGTATGTTAAGTCAGAAACATTGATAAAGTTGTTGTAAAATATACATTTTAGAGCAGGTCAGTTTCTGAATAAGGTACTCACAATATGGACTTTCTGGTGTATCGGCGACAATGCCTCTCACTTCGTTTTTCTCCTGCTCAGTAGATGGTGCCTCTGTATACTTCAAGGTATTCTCACTAGTCTTCGGCCTTAACCCCTGGTCATCGTACTTGACTTTGGTGTCGCAGTGCGTTGTGTACTGAGGCAGTTCAGCCGTCTTGTCAGTGGGGGTCACTGGGGTTTTGGCCGGTGGACAGGACGCCCATCCACCCTCAAGGTCAAGGTCAGTGTCTCGGTTGAGCATCGCAACTATTTCTGTGTCATCAGGGAGATCATTCGTTATCCGGCACAATACTGTGCTGTCTTCTGGAACAGTCACACAAGTCATTCAAGTACACGTAAAAGTCATTCCTTCGAATACATTAAAAAATTTATCCCTTCAGATACACTTAACAAGTCATTCTCCAAGTAAACAAACTGATCAGCATCATTAAGATCATTCAAGTGCACATTAAAGTCATTATTCTAAGTAACTTAGTACACATAAATGTCAGTCATTGATATCCACCTAAAAATGTAATTCCTTCAAGTATCTCTAGGTTCTGACACAGACCTCAAATGAGGATCTCTAGGTTTTGACACAGACCTTCAATGAGGATCTCTAGGTTCTCACACAGACCTTGAATGAGGATCTCTAGGTTCTAACAAACACATACATTGAATGAGGATCTCTAGGTTCTAACAAAGACCCTGGGTGAGGATCTCTAGGTTCTCATACACCTTGAATGAGGATCCCTAGATTCTGACACAGACCTTGAATGAATATCTCTAGGTTCTAGCTGACACAGACCATGGATGAGGATCTCTATGTTCTCACACATCTTTGAATGAGGATCTCTAGGTTATGAAACAGACCTTGTATGAGGATCTGTATGTTCTGACACAGACCTTGAATGAGAATCTCTGGTTCTGATACATATATTGGATGAGGATCTCTAGGGTCTGACATACCTTGAATGAGGATCTCTAGGTTCTGACACATACCTTGATTGAGGATCTCTAGGATCTGGCACATACCTTGGATGAGGATCTCTAGGTTATCACACATATTTGAATGAGGATCTTTAGGTTATGAAGGAGACCTTGTATGAGGATATGTAGGTTCTGATACAGACCTTGAATGAAGATCTCCAGGTTCTGATACAGACTTTGGATGAGGATCTCTAGGTTTTGACAGACATTGAATGAGGATCTCTAGGTTCTGACACATACCTTGATTGAGGATCTCTTTAGGGTCTACACATACTTTGAATGAGGATATCTAGGTTCTGACAAAGACCTTGTATGATGATCTGTAGGTTCTGACACAGACCTTGAATGAGGATCTCTAGGTTCTGATAGACCTTGGATGAGGATCTCTAGTGTCTGACAGGCCTCGAGTGAGGATCTCAAGGTTCTGACACAGACCTTGATTGATGATCTCTATGTTCTGACACATACTTTGAATGAGGATCTCTAGGTTCTGACACAGACATTGATTGATGATCTCTATGTTCTGACACATACTTTGAATGAGGATCTCTACGTTCTGACACACACCTTGAATGAGGATCTCTAGGTTCTGACACAGACTTTAAAGGAACAAGCAACCAAAAAAATATAAAACTCTCAAACCATTCAAGAATATTTACTGTATCACATCCCATCATTTTTATTTAATTCTCTGTTTAAGGAGAATTACTGAGCCTCTTTGGAGACTGACATTTTGGGCATTTCGCCTGTGTGTGTGTGTGTGTGGTGTGTGTGTGTGTGTGTGTGTGTGTGTGTGTGTGTGTGTGTGTGTGTGTGACGTGACGTGACACTTCCATTACTGCCAGCGCCCCAGGCCTTCAATGAGGATCTCTAGGTTCTGATGTAGACCTTGAATGAGGATCTCTAGGTTCTGACATAGACCTTGAATGAGGATCTCTACATTCTGACAATGATCTTGGATGACAATCTCTTGGTTCTGACACAAACCTTAAATGAGGATCTCTAGGTTCTGACAAAGACCTTGAATGAGGATCTCTAGGTTCTGACAGAGACCTTGAATGCGGATCTCTAGGTTCTGACAAAGACCTTGGATGAGGATCTCTAGGTTCTGACACAGACCTTGGATGACTGACGGTCTCTAGGTTGTGACACAGACCTTGGATGAGGATCTCTAGGTTCTGACAAAGACCTTGGATGACTGATGATCTCTAGGTTCTGACACAGACTTTGAATGAGGATCTCTAGGTTCTGACAAAGACCTTGGATGACTGACTATCTCTAGGTTCTGACCCAGACCTTGAATGAGGATCTCTAGGTTCTGACAAAGACCTTGGATGAGGATCTCTAGGTTGTGACACAGACCTTGGTTGACTGATTATTTCTTGGTTCTGACACAGACCTTGAATGAGGGTCTCTAGGTTCTGACACAGACCTTGAATGAGGATCTCTAGGTTCTGACAAAGACCTTGGATGACTGACTATCTCTAGGTTCTGACCCAGACCTTGAATGAGGATCTCTAGGTTCTGACAAAGACTTTGGATGAGGATCTCTAGGTTCTGACACAGACCTTGGTTGACTGATTATCTCTTGGTTCTGACACAGACCTTGAATGAGGGTCTCTAGGTTCTGACACAGACCTTGAATGAGGATCTCTAGGTTGCAGTCAGTCCTGATAGTGGTGTGACGTAGTAGGTTCAGCCAGTGACAGTGTTTGCTCTCAAGTGCCAGGTAGAGACTGTCTGTCCCATCAGTGAACTGCAACAGAAATTATACATTACTGTTTAATGTAATTTTTTGTCTTGTCACCAACCTTTGTGATTTTGTCACATTGTATAATTTTGTTCAAAAATGAAAACTCCCCATCACTTTTTGTTTGTTACCAAATCCCAACCAAAACAGGGTTTATCTGAATCACACATTGGCAAGCCGCCTGTCACTAACTTGTAAATAGGCTGCCGATAAGCAATAAAGGAAGGGTCTAATTTTGAATTTTGCAAAATAAAAAGTTATACATTTAAGCATTGTGTTAAACCCCCTCACTAATATGTAGTGTAGACTTCCAATTTATACTTACATTAACATGTCACATTCACTTAACAATTTAGGCACCACTGTAACAATTTCATTTCTCCGTGATATGTGGTGATGACCACCCCTACCCTCTGCATAGTGCTTAGCGTATTCTGGGATTTTGTGAACTTTTGGAAGAAAGAAGACGTTTAAGCAGATGTGTGTAATCAAGTCTTCAAATGTGCTGTTTTCCCTGTTCTAAAATAATTTTTCTAAGGCACTAAAAAACTTGAAAGGGGCACCAGCTCAAAATCGCTGGCACTTTATTTGTCCATGTCATGAACCAAAAAGTAAAATAGTTATCTATCTGTAACTATTACAGATAAGATAAATGCCAGCTAGCTATATATTACCAATATCAATATATTATCACTAAACATGGAAATCAACATTTCTATTTGTGTTACAAATTCCATCATAAAATATGCTGGTGTCGGCTTGTATTGATTAGCAGACTATAATTGCTGAATACGAATAATGATGAAGATGACTTCTGAAACAATTTGTTTCAACGTTCAGAAATCATGGAAAAGCTGGGAGGTTTTCCAATTAACTATGGAAGCTGTTTGGAAGCATAATTACGCAACTACAGTATTCAAAATCAGTTTCATGGTTGTCTTTATGACTAAATATGAGTAGAAATTATGAAGCTGGCACATGTCTGGATTTATAATAAAGTATGTATGTGTACAGGTGTTTCAACTATAAATGATCAACATCGGTTTACAAACAGGGAGTTGGTTATGTTTCACGAAATACACAATATTAATATTGTACCTGCAAAAACAATACAGAATTAATATATAGGCTTAATTTATTAAACGAAAAACAACAAATATCTCTAAAAGTGAAGGTTTCTTAATATAGCTTATCAGGCTTATCTGCCATTTGAAACATACAAACCCGAGGCAACTTGACATTTATCAGGTGAACCCCGTGTGTACCGCCAGTGGCTATGGGAAATAAGTTGTTCGCATGTCAGATTTTTGATACACTGATAACGACACATAAGTGCCTGCTAATCACGCCCAGTCTCCCACAACATCTCCACCATTTTATCTCGTGATCTCGTACTCCTGGGTGGGAACAAAATGAGAAATCGTTATCTAATAAATCTAAGTCATTTATTTACACTTCCTCCGAGAGCATTACGCCATGAGAAACATTGTTAAAGTTCATAATCAATGGAATATTGGCGAGATGTCATGATAATTGCTGTGTGCAGGGTTCAAGCTGGACTTTGTGCTGCCATTGTGTGCTATGACGTCACTGATGATATCTTGACACAATAGTACTACCAACTCCTAGTGCACCACTTCGTTCTCGCTATCACATTTATCACGATCGGCTTCAACAGGTGATGATGGACACCGTCGCTTTGGACCATCTCATCCTTATATCATACAGACAAACATGTATGACAATATTTTAGAAAAACTATGTAAAATCACAGGTGCATCTATGATGGAATTATCTTATTGCAAATGCACATGACTCGCTTTATTTTATTTTAATTAATTATTTATTTTATTAACTTATTTCTTTACCATAGTTTTATTTACAATGTTTTAGCATACAATGATGACTTGAAGATAATAATTTATAATATCTCTGAGTAATTTTTAAGCAAATTCAAGGACTTAATCTTCTAAATAATACACAGTTTTCTCATTTTAAACTAGCTGACAACATTATTGAAAAGATAAACCATGTTACATTACATAAAGTGTCACCACTGGTCCCTGGATGATGTTGTACGATGGGCCACTTAGGGAAGTCTAATTAAAACATAAGTGGCTCAAAACCGATATATTATTCAAATATATTTATATTAATTCCAACATCCCTTAGCAAAAAATCCATAGACTTCTATAAAAAATCTACAGCCACTTAACTTTCTGTAGAATCATATAGGATAAAACTATAGAATTCTTTAGAAAATCTATAGCGACATATTTTCTACAGAATTCTGTAGAATATTCTATACAGAACGTTATAGAATATTGTGCAAAAATCCTGTCATATTTCCTATAGTATAGGTTTTATAGACTTCTATTGATCACTCTAATGGAGTGAGTGCAATTGTCATGTAATTTAAGAGAAATTGAGGACCAGTCGTGAGGCGAGTCTTACCCCCTCCCCCCCGGACAGAGGGCAGAAAGAGAAGAACAACTCCATGACTGAGTACTAGAGAACAGTACCACATACTTTGAGGGTAACCAAATCCATCACCCTCCTCTCAATGCTTACAACATTATATTCCCAGCCACAAAAGGCATAAGTTAGACACCCTGAGAACTTGTGACCAAGCCCTACTTTCTGGCCACAAACAACCACCTGATGGATAGGACTGCACCGCCCACTGTCAGCCTGTAGGCTGTGGCTAATTCAAGTTCATAGGGCACATTTTCATGTTGATAGCAATAGCATTTTTATCTCAGCTATCTCAACCAGTGAAGAATATTTCCTAATGAACTGTGTGGAGATGGTTGTGCAATTTCATACACGTATAGATTTAAATTATGTAACATGTTTTATGGTAAACATCCATTGAAGAAACAAACAGAAAGTACTACACATAAACATGTACTGTGTAGACAATTCACTATATAAAAAATCGTGCAAGTGATATCAGTTTCAAATCAGGCTTTACTCAGATAAGCCTTATGTTCTACGAAAGTCACTTTATTGCTAGTCATGTTCTCATGGTGTTGTGTTAATAATGTGCTTATTTCATATCGTTTACAGGTATTTTTACAGTATCGTCCATAATGATATTGTCATATTTAACATATTTTTCAACACCATTTGTACTCACTTACGCTGAATGCAACAAATATTATTAAATTTTTTTAAAACTGTAAGCTTTAATGTTTTTCTTGCCATCGATCTGCGGCAGTGTTTTAGGCAAATCATAACAATTTCTTATTAAAAACAAATGCCCAGTGCCTATTATTTTTCACCCAAACTGACTGGATTCTGTCTCCGTACACAAGGAATCCCTCCACCACTGACATTTTATGTACACATATACTGCCAACATATACTGCCAACATATACTGCCAACAAGCAAGAATAATGGCAGCCAATGTACAACAAAAGTGTCGCAGTCTTCAGATGTGCCCATTACAAAAAAATCAGGATGTAAAAATCCTCATACTGTGGCAACACCTCATAACAACCATGAGTTTATTTGTATGCATGAACCTTGAAGAAATACCGACCTGTCCCCAGTTATAGAATTCACATATCTAGATAGTAACTGATGGTTTTGTATAATACTAATAATAATAAGATAACTTCTTTTGTGCCTAAATCCTCGGAAACCAGTCTCAGAGGCGCATCAATACAAAAGGGTTGGTCAATATCAGAATTGATAAGCCATATTAAAGTCATGTATATGTCGTGGCATCCCCAGTTATAGAATTCCCACATATAGCAACTGACACATTATTTGTATGTCATGAACCTGGATGAAAATGACAATCTGTCCCCATTTATAGAATTCCCAAGCAGCACCTGACAACTGACAATGATATTGACAAATATATTTAACCATTGTTGTCTGCGTAGGTTCGTCTGAATGTTTGGTTTACCAGCAGTGCCTGTGGTTACGCTATCACAATCACATCTGATTCGAAATCGATGCCAGGTGCCAATAATGTTGAACCTGATGAAAGACCATTAATTCTGTGAACACCAAAATGCTACAAACTGATCCCGGCAAACTGTACAGTCTTCTCCTTTCCCCGATATAGACTGAACTCTAAAAAGGTTCCCTCCTTGGCGTCACACTACCAACACTTCTAAGTGTCGTCTAACACCCAGTCATAACACGACTAAAGGTCACCATCATAACCACAACTTGAACACAGACAGACGTCAACCCGCCAAAGTATGTACACAAATTAAGATGAAAATTTAAAGTGGAATGACTTGTACACACCCACCTCTGCTCGACTGACTGCGTGACTCCACTGCACCACCTCAGTCAGCCCCTTCCCCTCTCTCTCAAGCCCACAGCAATGACTCCTTATGTTTTCATCATGCAGAAAATGCACCAACTGTAAGTAATGCAACCTGCAAGCTACGGTGTCAAGTTTTCCCAGCGAGCCAATAGCAGCCAGTGGTATGTGGCACTCTGGGTGAGTGCATTCGACAGCGTTCTAACACGACAGCTTGGGGACATAGCGACTCTGGTACAAAGTTCAGCGCTTTCACTGGGAATTAACTCTTATCTCTGCCACACATCTCCCCGTTGAAAGCTGACTCAAGATCTATCGTCTGCACGACTTTTTACTCTTTTAACTGGTTCCACGCAGTGAGACTGTTTATACAAGAAAGAATTCTACCATAACAATGCACCTGATTTACAGTCATCTCCACTGGTCCAGCCATTGCATTTAAACAAAGTGTTTTGTGGAAATAATGCGGACCTAACGAAGCCACGTACTAAATTAATCACTACAGTGGCTATTGACACACACCATGTTTTGAAAGATTTTAATGATTTGAAATGTACATGTGTGATGAATATGTGTTAGTTACATAAACTGATGGGTTACAATATATGCATTCCGCTATAAAATATTAGACAACAAAGATATAAGCTAAACATCGTGGGAACTTAATTTTCTTAATTAACCAACTTTAATCAAAACATTTCTAAAAGGGTACAACGCCTGCCATTAACTACAAAGTGTCAGAAAAATAAAACAAACTAAACATCATGCAAACTTCAATTGCAAATTAATAACTTTTATTAATAAAACAGCTTTAATCAGACCTTGGAAGGCACACTTGTAAACACATTAATAAGCCCCAATTGACATTATTTTGAAGACAATCCTTCAGTTGTTGGATTCTGTTTTTCACTAACACTAACAGCCCTGACCGTGGGAACTACAGAGAAGTCCATTGATAAGTGATCTTATCACACCACATAAATCTGTCAAGTTTGATTTTTATGGCGACTTTTATGCATTTGTGGTTAAACTGTCAAAATGTTTGTCCTACCAGCTAAATGCTGGTCTGTTTAGTACTACACAGTGTCCAAACACTTAATGTCACTGTACAATGTTTGTTCGTAATACACAGACTCAATAGTTTATATTTCAGCGAACTTGATGCAATATTTAAATAACCCTTGGTAATATAATTCACTGTGATTGTTTTTCGTTTTCAGCCACGCATGTGTAGCATCCGGGCAGTATCCTACATGACATTTAGCAAGAGACTGAACCATTCCACACGTTTAGAAATAAAACATAATGTCTACATCAAGCCACTGTATCATCTCAATGAAGTTATTAAGCTATGTCAAAGTGGTGTTGTAGATAAACAATTCTCACAAACGCGGTTTATAAAAGCTTATTTGTGCTGTGACAACAACAATACTAACACACAGTCGACAGTCGACAGTCGACAGTGTCATCAACGCATCTGTGTGCTTGCGTTATTGTCGACGTAACACACTTATCAGTAAAACTGCATTCATTTTTGTAAAGCAGCATGTTATCTGATAATTTCTAAACACAGAAAACGATTAAAATCACGAGTTCACACACTTGTTTATGTCAGATGAATGGGTGTGCAAGGGGGGAGGTTGGTCCTAAAATAGGTGGGAGATGGGATTGACGGGAGATGGGAATGGCGGGAGGTAGGATTGGTGGGAGATGGGATTGACGGGAGATGGGATTGGCGGGAGGTGGGACTGGCAGGAGATGGGATTGGTGGGAGATGGGATTGGCGGGAGGTGGGATTGGTGAAAGATGGGACTGGTGGGAGATGGGGCTGGTGGGAGAAGGGATTGGCAGGAGATGGCATTGGTGGGAGATGGCATTGGCATAAGATGGGAGTGGTGGGGGATGGGAGTGGTGGGAGATGGGATTGACAAGATATGGAATTGGTGGCAGATGGGAGTAGTGAGGGATGGGATTTGGAGATGGGATTGGTGGGAGATGGGAATGATGGGAGTGGTGTGAGATGGGAGTGGTGGGAGATGGGATTGGCAAGATATGGTATTGGTGGGAGATTGGAATAGTGGGGGATGGGATTTTGGAGATGTGATTGGTGGGAGATGGGATTTTCAAGACTTGGGACGACGACGCTCATGTCAAAACATTGCACCATGTGAGACGCGGAAATATTGTCCTCTGTGTTATGTCGGCGGTTTCTGTAAGATTTTGTTCTAATTCTTCGCACAGTGAACAAAAAGTCATATGTTGTTGACAAGTGGTTGTTGGGCCGTGTTTTCAAACGCTTTGACAACAGTTCAATCTATTGTGCCAAATTGTGTCAAACGTTTAGATTATCAGTTATCATGATGAAAATATCGCTCTTTGCCCTAAGAGTAATTTAACGATCACGTTAGTGAAACGCATTTTTAATATACACCTTGATTTTTCCATCAGATTTTGTTCTAGGATGGATTTTTCTTAAGTGCTTATGTTAGTGAAATGGTCGCCAGCTGTTAGATGAGAGACTGACCCCATACAGGTGGGAGGTGGAGGATTTCGAGTGCTCACCTCTCTTAGATATGCTGTGATGTTACATAACCGAGGGTTAGATACTACCTTGACAACGCAGCCATTCTGTTGGGCAGAGTCGGTCGTCAGTCGGGCCGAGTATGGGCCGAATGTGCTTCCCTCCACCACGGGCGCTGCGGTATACACGCCATACTCTCGATGTGACTCGTCCACTTCGCGCAACTGGAGTGTGTCCACAGGTAAATGATGCACCCGAGAAATCTCTTCTAATTCATCTTCAGATTTTCCTGCAAACAAATAACTGAACGTTAAAGCGGTTTTATATAGAAATAATTAAAATGTTGTTGCATAAACTGATCAAATAAGAGGTGGCTGGCATGTCCATTGTGGAGTGCAGACACTTGGTAGAAACACAGTCATAACTATGTATTTGTGGATAGTTTATGCACAACCGTAAATCAAAAAATCCTGCGCACAAAGCGGTATCTTTGCACTACAAGAATATATCCTTGCTATCTATTACAATCACAGGCTGTAAACCTACCCATGCATCAAATCAGTGGTCATTACAAACAGCTTTCCATAACAGACAGGTGTTCACTTCAGCAATATACACTCCCACCAAAAGAACAGTGACAATGTAAGAAGCGGACACCAGACTGAAGGTAATGTTTGCTGCTGCCCAGCACGTGCTGCAGGTCAATGTAAATATTAGAGAGGATCAATCTTATCTGATGCACCTTGCTGTTATCTCGACTTCAGGGGTCACTGCTGATGCACCATGACAAGACCCAGCCATCTGATCTTGATATGCAGCTCTTATCTAATCTGGAGTGTTAATTATGAAGGACTTGGAGGTTCCCTTCTGCTCTGCAGGACAACCACACTGGACCAATGATACTGACCTGGACACTGTGTATTGCTTAAAGTGTGATAAATTACCACCACAGAACCACAAGAAATGCCATGGATACAGATGGTTTCCCTGATCTTAATGATATTGGCAGCAAGGAATATTGATGACTCCTACCTACCAAAAATAGGAGTAATGAAATGTGAACAGAATTCAGCATGATAACAGTGATACACAGAGATGTTGATCTTAGTTTGCAAGGATTTAGGTATAAAAGAGGTTATTATTATGATGGAAAAGAGATCGTCCGACTGAAAAGTCACAATTAATTAAGTGTGCAATTATAACAGTCTGTGTGTAAAAGCAGGCAACACCGGAACTGAAAAAAAGTATTCGGATTTATACTCAAGTTTCCATTGTGAAACATTAGCTGGATATCTGTATAGACACTGCGTCAATACTAGGTTCTTACTTTGGATTATGGCTGAATATGGAAGTAGGATAAATTATCACATTCTATAGAAATATTATTAAGACAGTGGTCATAAACATACTTTTGCACAATGACAGCATAAGATTGTTATGTATGCCTCAAACCTGTAATGCTACAGGTGCACAATGACAGCATAAGACTGTTATGTATGCCTCAAACCTGTAATGCTACAGGTGCACAATGACAGCATAAGACTGTTATGTATGCCTCAACCCTGTAATGTTACAGGTGCACAATGACAGCATAAGACTGTTATGTATGCCTCAACCCTGTAATGTTACAGGTGCACAATGACAGCATAAGACTGTTATGTATGCCTCAACCCTGTAATGTTACAGGTGCACAATGACAGCATAAGACTGTTATATATGCCTCAACCCTGTAATGTTACAGGTGCACAATGACAGCATAAGACTGTTGTGTATACCTCAACCTTGTAATGCTACAGGTGCACAATGACAGCATAAGACTGTTATGTATGCTTCAATCCTGTAATGCTACAGGTGCACAATGACAGCATAAGACTGTTATATATGCCTCAACCCTGTAATGTTACAGGTGCACAATGACAGCATAAGACTGTTGTGTATACCTCAACCTTGTAATGCTACAGGTGCACAATGACAGCATAAGACTGTTATGTATGCTTCAATCCTGTAATGCTACAGGTGCACAATGACAGCATAAGACTGTTATGTATGCCTCAACCCTGTAATGCTACAGGTGCACAATGACAGCATAAGACTGTTATGTATGCTTCAATCCTGTAATGCTACAGGTGCACAATGACAGCATAAGACTGTTATGTATGCCTCAACCCTGTAATGCTACAGGTGCACAATGACAGCATAAGACTGTTATGTATGCCTCAACCCTGTAATGTTACAGGTGCACAATGACAGCATAAGACTGTTGTGTATACCTCAACCTTGTAATGCTACAGGTGCACAATGACAGCATAAGACTGTTATGTATGCTTCAATCCTGTAATGTTACAGGTGCACAATGACAGCATAAGACTGTTATGTATGCCTCAACCCTGTAATGCTACAGGTTCACAATGACAGCATAAGACTGTTATGTA
>CM034537.1:67771818-67786818 GCA_020002185.1 Paraescarpia echinospica | reverse complement strand
GACTGATCTACTCAACACTGTGCCCTGCCAATATGTCAGGGGACACAGGGACTGATCTACTCAACAGAGTGCCCTGCCAATATGTCAGGGTACACAGGGACTGATCTACTCAACAGTGTGCCCTGCCAATATGTCAGGGGACACAGGGATTGATCTACTCAACAGAGTGCCCTGCCAATATGTCAGGGGACACAGGGACTGATCTACTCAACAGTGTGCCCTGCCAATATGTCAGGGGACACAGGGCCTGATCTACTCAACAGTGTGCCCTGCCAATATGTCAGGGGACACAGGGACTGATCTACTCAACAGTGTGCCCTGCCAATATGTCAGGGGACACAGGGACTGATCTACTCAACAGTGTGCCCTGCCAATATGTCAGGGGACACAGGGACTGATCTACTCAACAGTGTGCCCTGCCAATATGTCAGGGGACACAGGGACTGATCTACTCAACAGTGTGCCCTGCCAATATGTCAGGGGACACAGGGACTGATCTACTCAACAGTGTGCTCTGCCAATATGTCAGGGGACACAGGGCCTGATCTACTCAACAGTGTGCCCTGCCAATATGTCAGGGGACACAGGGACTGATCTACTCAACAGAGTGCCCTGCCAATATGTCAGGGTACACAGGGACTGATCTACTCAACAGTGTGCCCTGCCAATATGTCAGGGGACACAGGGATTGATCTACTCAACAGAGTGCCCTGCCAATATGTCAGGGGACACAGGGACTGATCTACTCAACAGAATGCCCTGCCAATATGTCAGGGGACACAGGGACTGATCTACTCAACAGTGTGCCCTGCCAATATGTCAGGGGACACAGGGATTGATCTACTCAACAGAGTGCCCTGCCAATATGTCAGGGGACACAGGGATTGATCTACTCAACACAGTGCCCTGCCAATTTGTCAGGGGACACAGAGACTGATCTACTCAACAGAATGCCCTGCCAATATGTCAGGGGACACAGGGACTGATCTACTCAACAGTGTGTCCTGCAAATATGTCAGGGGACACAGAGACTCATCTACTCAACAATGTGCCCTGCCATTATGTCAGGGGACACAGGGACTGATCTACTCAACAGTGTGCCCTGCCAATATGTCAGGGGACACAGGGACTCATCTACTCAACAGTGTGCCCTGGTGCATGATGGTAGATAAACTGCATCTCTCTAACTAAATTTCTGCTCATAAGTTGCATACCTAGCTCTTTCCTTCTTTCAACTTTGGTTTCACAGATGCAAAGAAAAATAATATGTTTGATGTTGAGGCAAAATGTGTTATCAATCTCGATAACCGTTTTATCAGTAGATATCATCCTGGTTTAGTGGTATCATGTCTTATCTGCTGACAACAGATGTCTACCCTCTAGCTGCATTCCTTCCCCACCTCTACTATACCCCCTACCCCTCTCCTGGTTTTAAAGAAAGTATGTAATTCTAGTGGGGCAAAATTTGTTATCAATCTTGATAACAACGTTATCAAGGATATCACCCAGGCTTAATGGTATATGTGTTCATCTTGCAAATAATTTGCTTCAAGGTAATTTTCTCACTTTTGTTACATATAATTCACAGAAATGAAATGACAACGGCATGTTTAACAAAACGGAAGTATGCTCAAATTATTGATATACATCAGCATTCCAACTTTAGATTAGATAGTGCAATATACACATCAGATATGAAATCTTGCCAAGAGGATTTCTACTAATATATTTGGGGCTGCGTGATGTTTTTCTACGAATAGTTTTCTACGAATAGTTTTCAAACGTACCAATGACATTTTCATGTTTATCTGTCAGCGGTGGTTACATTAATTAAATCAATCTACTGTGCTTCATATCCAAGAATATAGTTATTAATAATAAAGACAAGTATAACATGTACCAAATATTTTACAGATGGCTCTTGCAATAGTAACAACCAGAAGTTTGTCTTAACTGGATTTTGCTAGAGGAGAGCCACAAAATTATTATATGATGTACCAGGTATATAAATATGATTTAATTCATATTAAATAATATTACTGGTAGTTGAGTTCAGTTCATTTGCTAACTGTCAAATTTCTCTAGTAATTTCACCAACTCTGTAAAATAAAAAAATTAAAATAACACTAGATTCATATCAATTTTCTCAAAATTCTCTGCATTGGCAATAAATGTACTTTTGACATAATATGCCTTGAAGGATAATAAAGCTCAATTCGTGTGTGTGTAAGTTATAATGAAACACTGCAGATTTGATCAACAATCAACACAGATGAACATTCCTGTTGTTGGAAAGAATGCTGCGACAGCAATGCTGTGAAAAAATCCATGAAATCCGTGAAAAAATAAGTTTTGGCTAGGAAAAAAGACACAGGAAATATAGTCATAATATAATTTACTAAATATAAAGTTCTTTCAATTCACAGACCTCAAAGTTGCTGTTTTGGCAACATCTGATGGGGAGCATCACCCATATTGTCTCCTCAATTGAGAAAATGCAGGACAGAGACAGACATATTTCTGATCATAAATGTACAAAATGGAATAATTTACATACATGTAAAGGATAAGGAGATTCCTATTAAGACAAACATTTTGCTAACATAGGAGCCCATGTTTAATAATAATAATAAATCAAATAACAATAATAAGTAGTAATAATCATAGTTCAATGTCAATAAAGGTGCACAAAAATACAAATACATAATTACATAATATTTTATATCATCATAATCATCATTGTGCAGCCGTAGTGTCCCGTGGTTGGGCGAAGGCCTCAGCATGTCATTTCCAAATCTGCCTGTCTCGCGCTATCCTCTGCCAGATGATGCCCTTCCAGTACTCGTCTAGTTTGCAGCAGCATTTTTTGTAGTTTTTGCAGTGTAGTAGCACATGTGAGTGAGTGTGTTGTCGGCGAAGCGAAGATGACTGAGATATTCTCCGTCTATCTTCAAGCCTCTGGTTTCCCAGGTCAGTCTTCAGTACATGCTTTCGAGTGTTGCCGTGAACAGTTTGGGCGATATAGTCGACGAAAGTGATGCAGAGCGGGATATTATATTCTCGGCACTTCTCTTTCAGTTGGTTTACGACGTGTATGTGGTCTGTCATTGAGTACCTGCTTCTGAATCCTGCTTCCTCTCGTGGTTGGTTTTTCGTCAAGTGTCTTTTCTAGCCTATTCGTTAGTATTTTTGTGAGTAATTCGTAGATGTTTGATAACAGACATATCGGTCTGTAATTTTTAAAGTCTTTCTTATTTCCCTTCTTGAAGATTATCACCATCTTCGCATTCTTCCATGCAGTAGGTATTCGTCTTTCTGATAAGCATTTAGAATACAGCTTAGCCAGTGTCTTCGAGATGGTATCTTCTCCTGCTTTTAATGTTTCAATGTTTACATGGTCGTTGCCCGATGTCTTCCCATTCTTCATATCTCTTAGCGCTGCTTCCACCTCCCCGTGGTGTTATATCTGGTACCTCTTTCAGGTCGGTGGTGAATTGTTCACTGTCATATAGCTCGGTGTAGAACTCCTCTATTCGTTCCATGATCATATCTTGGTCTTGTATTTCTCTACCCTGCTTGTCTAGAAGTGTAATCAGTCTGTCTCGGCCTAGTGCCTGCGTTCTTCTTGCTTTCTTCAGGCTCTTTGATGACATAATCGTTTCTCGTATGATCTCTTGTTTGTAGTTCCTGGTGTCCTCCTTCGCTTTCTTTTTGATGGTCTTGCATATTTCTGCGTACTCTATTTGTTTTTTACGGTCGCCGTTATCCACCATTTCTCGTTGTTTCTTCATTAGTGCTCGTGTCGCTGACGATATTTTCATCAGTACACGCCTGTTGATTGCTTTGTCTACAGTTGTCGCACTTAGTTGGATCATCTCAGTGATCTTTTCGCTCATGGTGTCGATGTCGTCTGGTTCTTGTAGTGTCTCGAATCGATTTTGCAGTTCGAGTTGGAATTCTATCTTTTTTGTTCCTATTTGTGTGGTATCTACACTTGGTGGTCTCTTGTTTATCAACATCTTCCTTTCAGCCTTGACGTCCAGTTTGATGTTGCTCATTACCATTCTGTGGTCACTTCCGATGATGACTTGGTTGATGACAGTTACGTCACTGATCATGTCTGGCCTGTTTGTCTGGATGTAGTCAATTTCATTCTTTGTTTCTCCATTGTGGCTTTTCTACGTCCATCTCCTCCCTGCTTTCTTCTTCTTCTTCTTCTTCTTCTAAGTATGATGTTGTTGGTGCATATACTTGTATTATCTTCAGTTTGTAGAGCTTTGTTATGCATAGAACAAGTTCTGCTACTCTGGGGCTGATTTGTAAGGTAGTGAAGCATTCCTCTCTTCTTCTGACTTCTCCGATCCTGATCACATCCCATACCAACTTGGTTTCCCTAAGTTCTTCCTCAAGTTCTTATATCTTTTCATCTCTTAGTAGTGTTCTTGACTCAGAGATTCTTAGCACCCCCTGCACGTGGCCCTAGTACACCCGAACCGCCTCCTTGGTCTTACTTTTTTCAATGCTGCTGGAGACCGGGGGCTTTGGCTTCATTGTACTTTGCATGCTGGTGTTTTTGGGCTACCCTTCCAGACTGGCCGGTGTGGGTTGGAAGGGGGGCGACATAGGGCAAATGAAATAGCCCAAGTTTCAACATGGCAGCTGACCCAGTACCGAACCAACCCAGGTCCCTCCGGTCGACAGTCCGGCACTCTAACCACTCGGCCACTGTGCCCCGTACTTATCATATACTGTCACATATATATATATATATATATACAAATTATTACATATGTAAGAATTAGTATTTTACGAGAACTCTACAGCAGTAAGTGACCTGACGTGCAACAATTAGTGACAGTGTGATAACAGCTGAATCCTTATTTTGGCACAGTAATTCAATCTGTGTAGCATACATGTATCGTTTGTTGGAACAGAGGTGTGTCCCCCAGAAATAATGTCCACTGTCATCTTGCACAAGTGGTACATGGAACATGATCATCGGTTCACAGATTAGGTGTAGTATTTATTACAGTTACCTAAGACAACCGCGGAAGAACTGTAACTGGTTCTGGAGGTGACAGTCCCTTTGAAACTCGGACCATGTGGAGCATGAAAAGATCTGCTCCCAGGAGGGGATAGTTGCTCATCTGTAGCCTGGTTCCAGCCAACATAAACAAGGGAACAGATAGGTGACCATTTTAACTAACCAGTTATTATCCTGTTTTATTTATACTAATTCTTATTTGAATATTATTTTTGTTTAGCAAAGTTTTAGCAATATTTAATGTATTATTATTTATATGTTAGCATTTTAGTAGATTGTAAACAATACTGAACAGTTTTAATTTGGATTCTAGTGCATAAATATAGTTATTATTATTATATTAACGTTTTTGGTGCTGCATGGAATGTTTTTGACAAATATTACAGGATTTAATGTAAACTCTACATCAGGTCAATGACCTGACTCGCAACAAGAAAAATCTTAATTGTTATTTTGCTAATCACGACTAAAATACACGTTAACATGGTCGCCTTTGGAAAAAATAACGATCCCAGATAACGGAAATAAAAATCCTACACAAAGAGTTGTACAAGCGATCATTCAACAAAGTCATATTGGAAACAATAATTGCAGTTGTCTGGACATGCTCATGTGTGTATGCATGCGTGCGTGCATGTACTTGTGACTTCACAATTGCACACCAAGCTTCTTGTGGCAACAATCAATCAATTCTCGGCATATTCCATGTACCTCTGAAGGTCGAACTGATAGATAACCATCTGCCTTTAATCAGTACCTCCACTTTGTTGTAATAATCCAACAATGGTTCGGTGCAAAAAAAAGGGACACACACATACACCAAGTGATTTCTTGCTAATCTCTGTCAATATCATTGTGATTGTTACATCACCACCAAAGATTATATATTATACAAAGCAGACTTTGCAGATACACAGAAGCAATGAGGTCCTTCTAATCCAGCTGCTAACTGTGTGCCTGTGTCTGCTGTGTAACTAATTAAAGCAAACGTGCAGCTTTCATGTTTTGCACCCACATTGTTGTTTGTACAAAGTGTGGTCATGCCAGACGTGATAGCTAAGATCAGTCAAATGTATCAAGATTAAGATCAACAGTTTACAAACATAGTAATATGCACTGCTGATTAACTAAGTACTAATTAAGCAGTTGCTAGACACTGTACATGTTTTGTTGGTCCAAGATTTACCTTGTATCTCTGGAGAGAGCTGTCATAGATTTGAGACTTTTTTAGAGTTAAATGGTGTTAATCAGAGCAGGGATTATCTGCCTGTTTATGGTTAATCTGTGTTCTCGCAACTCGGTGGTAAGCTGGCGTTGCGCAATGTTGGATGTTTAATGGTATGCTTATTAAAATAGTAATACAGTAAGATGTATAGATCTATGTAAGATGACAAAACTAACTTTGCGTGTCAAGTATGTATTTATGAATCATGATCAATGCATAATTGGCTCTCACCCAAACAGTACATATAACTGTGCTGATAATATCATATGTCAATGAACTAAATGTACCCATGAGTCAGATGCTTTTAGGACAATTAATTATGAACATTTATTTATACCAGACATGTAGCTTCATTTACAGGGAAAAGCAATTTCATGAAAATTCCAAGAGTTTAAATTTTTTCAAAACCGTATATAAATATAAACAAATAATACCACGATATCATAACACTATGTCTATGACTGTCAATGTTTGCACAAACCTGGAACAGTGTACCAGAATGCTATGTATGTCAACATGCAGTGTTGTTAATCTTATCAGCATGTATAGATTAGATATGGCAATTACAATCTTGCCATTAACATAAAATGTATGTCCAGAATCGGGAGTAACTAGTTAAAATATGTCAGCTGCAGGGAATTCAGTTACAGAGTAAACCATTAAGATATGACAGATAATCATATTACACCTAGAGCGATAATCTATAAATGAATACGCTAACTTTAGGGCATTGTAAGTGTGTCTCCTCAAACGTGCCAAGTTCTACTTGTGTCTTTCAATATTCATTCATTCCCATAGACCATCTGCCTCTTATCTACCAAATGGTAATGTATTTAAAAAAACACAGTGGTAGTTATTTTTAGTTTTTACTATTTTAATTGTCGGCCTTCCCCAAGTGGCAGTTATGCTAACATTGTATCTGCTGCATGCAGTGTCGTAATCGGGGACAGCAGAAACTAGATGGCCATGGGAATGAGTTTGAGCTCAAAATACTGTAACTTGGTGACGTTTAATTGCTACCCTTGGTTGGTTCTCCCATAGCTGGGTCTCCCAGTGTCAGCCAATCTACCAACCTGGAGGGCTTATGTAAACCGTTAAGACAGTTAAATTTATTCACCCAACATAATAGTAAACAGTTAAATTTATTCACCCAACATAATAGTAAACACTGGGCAGTTATCAACTGTATCATACTAATCTTGTTTTGTGCAAGATTATCTCGCCACTGGAGAGGGATATCAGGTTAGTGATAAGGCTGAACCAGTCATAAATTTACCCCCCCCAACTCTAGTCTGGTCTCAATCTATATCGGGTGATTACAATAGGTGGGGTTTATTACATTCACAACAGTGGGTGAATTAAACTCACATGAAAAAGTCACGGAAATAATGTCACTTTTGGCTATGAAAAAGTAACGGGAAATTAAGTCACAATATAGTTCTATCCAAAGATGCATGATTAAGGTGAATGTTCTGAAGAAACTTCGACATTGGCTTGCACATTTTCATTGACATTTGAGATGAATATTCAACCAAATATATTTAATGTTCCATCTTGTATTGTACAAAGAACACTATATTTAGAGTATAATTACTGTGGCTTAATTTCCTATGACTTCCGCTACAAATCCACCTGTTGTTATAGTCAAGCATGAGGACTGGTTAACAAAATCTAACACATTTGATACATGAATGAGTCGAAGATCTTCAAGCCTGCGTCATTCCGTATTGATACAATGATAGTGAGAAATAGACCAGCACCAAATGCACATATGTACCAGTAACATAGGTCTCCCGTGCAGACAAAGCAGAGATAATCTAGCGAAGATGTAAGGTATCAGTGGTGAAATAGACAACAGTCTGTCTTCCACGCTGAACTACTTTTCATCCGCAACCCTCTGCCGACGCAATCATGACTAGCATTCCGTCTAAACTGCTCTGATAGCCCGCGCCATCAGCCGAGAAGCGATGGCACATTATTTCATCCGATTCCCTATCTGTGGGACTTATCCCTGCGCTCCCATAGGCGTCTTCCTATTGCTCCGATAAAGCTATCGCCAGCAATTATGTATCCATATCATAATCTTGGTAATGAATGGCCAATGGTGGAAAAGGCATCTTCTGATAGGAACATTTTTGATGGTTTAAGCACAACACATGTACTATATATACCACACATGAAGATGAACAAAGGAGTGACATATTGGATGTTGCAGGACAAGGACATATCATAGAAATAGGATGTACTTGGGGGATGTTGTCGTATTTATGGTTCACTGACCATTCAATCATGTCTTCCCTCAGTGGCAAAGTGATCGGTATCTTGTGATCATCCATGTTTATGTGATCATCCATGTTTATGTGATCATCCATGTTTATGTGATCATCCATGTTTATGTGATCATCCATCTTTATGTGATCATCCATCTTTATGTGATCATCCATGTTTATGTCATCATCCATGTTTATGTGATCATCCATGTTTATGTGATCATCCATCTTTATGTGATCATCCATGTTTATGTGATCATCCATCTTTATGTGATCATCCATGTTTATGTGATCATCCATGTTTATGTGATCATCCATCTTTATGTGATCATCCATGTTTATGTGATCATCCATCTTTATGTGATCATCCATGTTTATGTGATCATCCATGTTTATGTGATCATCCATGTTTATGTGATCATCCATCTTTATGTGATCATCCATGTTTATGTGATCATCCATGTTTATGTGATCATCCATGTTTATGTGATCATCCATCTTTATGTGATCATCCATCTTTATGTGATCATACATCTTTATGTGATCATCCATGTTTATGTGATCATCCATGTTTATGTGATCATCCATCTTTATGTGATCTTCCATGTGTATGTGATCATGCATGTTTATGTGATCATCCATCTTTATGTGATCATGCATGTTTATGAGATCATGCATGCTTATATGATCATGCATGTTTATATGATCATCCAAGTTTATGTGATCATGCATGTTTAAGTGATCATCCATGTTTATGTGATCATGCATGTTTATGTGATCATGCATGTTTATGTGATCATCCATGTTTATGTGATCATCTATGCTTATGTGATCATGCATGTTTATGTGATCATCCATGTTTATGCGATCATCCATGCTTATTTGATCATCCATGTTTATATGATCATTCATGTTTATGTGATCATGCATGTTTATGTGATCATCCATGTTTATGTGATCATGCATGCTTATTTGATCATCCATGTTTATATGATTATTCATGTTTATGTGATCATGCATGTTTATGTGATCATTCATGTTTATGTGATCATGCATGTTTATGTGATCATGCATGCTTATTTGATCATCCATGTTGATATGATCATTCATGTTTATGTGATCATGCATGTTTATGTCATCATGCATGTTTATGTGATCATCCATGTTTATGTCATCATTCACATTTACACTCTTCTCCGTATTTATGTGATCATCCACCTCAACATGATCATCCATATTATGTGATCTACCACATTTTTATTTACCATCAACTGTGTGTTGGTCCACTATCTGTGTAGTGGTTGGTCCACTATCTGTGTCGTGGTTGGTCCACTATCTGTGTAGTGGTTGGTCCACTATCTGTGTAGTGGTTGGTCCACTATCTGTGTTGTGGTTGGTCCACTATCTGTGTAGTGGTTGGTCCACTATCTGTGTAATGGTTGGTCCACTATCTGTGTAGTGGTTGGTCCGTCATCTGTGTAGGGTTGGTCCTCTACACATTGGTCCATTATCAGTGTAGTGGTTGGTCCACTATCTGCATAGTGGTTGGTCCACTATTTGTGTAGTGATTGGTCCACTATCTGTGTAGTGGTTGATCCAATATCTGTGTAGTGGTTGCTCCACTAAATGTGTTGTGGTTGGTCCATTATCCATGTAGTGGTTGGTCCATTATCTGTGTAGTGGTTGATCCACTATCTGTGTAGTGATTGGTCCACTATCTGTGTAGTGACTTGTCCATTATCTGTAGTGGTTGGTTCACTATATGTCAAAATGTTGCATAAGCAATGAGTACATTCCTGATTGGTTTAAGTATCATAAACAATCCCTTGTACAATGGACCATTGCTTTAACTATCTTGATTGGTTTAAGTATCATAAACCATCCCTTGTACAATGCACCATTGCTTTATCTATCCTGACTGGTTTAAGTATCATAAACAATTCCCTGTACAATGGACCATTGCTTTATCTATGCACAGCAAGTAAAACCGATTCCTGATCACCTAGCCAAGTACTATATATTCAGTGTAATTAATGCATCAATATCTACATATACATGTTCTTCTGACATTCGTGTTAAATCTCCCTTCCCTTACGGGATTCCTGGAACTGGAGATGACATAATCAACACAACAGACGGAGAACAATGTTCCATGATACGTGCTACACCGATTTGGCAGCACACACACAAACATTCCCTCCCTCCCCCTTATCTTCCTCCCCAAATATCCCACTATCATCTCCTTGTAATCTTCCTGCGATGTAGGTGCGCCATCGCGGCGACTCTGCCCATGTGACTGGCACTGCTTACATACATATATCTATATTCTTACACACTGATGTCATATCTGGCCGGTATCTGACATTGTTATCATGATATATAGGCTATCTACTTATGACAGCGTTGCCAGTAAGGTATTGCACTCCATCACTCGTGTTTCCTATAACGTTGTTCGACATTATCTTATCGGGGAGATTATAGCACACTGTCAAACCCTGACTTCCTCTGCCAAACAACACATTAATGAACAATTTAATATGTGTAAATACGTACACACATACACGTAAACATGCACGCATACACGCTCAATGTAATACTGATATCCAGTTTTTTGTTTCTCTAATTGGTGTCACCACTAAAATTGTCGTGGATGATTATATGTAAAATAACTTAGTTACACTAAGTTATAAAATGTCACCATGTTGGATGGCCCAACCAAGTCAGTTTGTGTGTCATGGCCGTACTTAGTTACTTACACATCACAAAATACTCCTTTCTTAGTTATATTCCAAATCATTAATGACAAATTGTTCTGTTCATGCCGCTAGAATATAAAGCATAGACTGAACATATAGAATCAACTGACCGTCCACACTTTCACACCTTCATGAGTGTAAACTCTCCAATACAAGACCTCTAAAGCCAGATTACCAATGTGACAGTGGTAGCTTGGAAACACAGTGGCTATGGGCAGTACTGTGATGCCCTCTGGTGTAGAGAGCTTGACACAATTTGCCAAGTTCTCTAGTCCGGCATATCCAGACAACTGGCTCACAATGGCTAATAAATCTTCTCAATTACATATCTATTGGTGTCTAACAGTCATAGATTGGAATTAGCCAATGTATGTATTTTTAAATTGCCATACAGATCAATTATATGTTAAAATTCATTATCTAGTTAAAAATGCATCTGGATCTATATAATTATATAGCTCTGTTAAGATAAAATTATGCCTGTAATGAGAGATTTGACAGTTATGCATATATCATTTTGCTAGCGATCACAAAACGTTAAAAAAACTCAAACTGATATGAACTCTTATAAGACTGCAACTTGATGACATGTTGGAGTGTAGGCACTGTTTGCTACTTGGCGTGTTATGGGAATGTAAAAAGGTTTCAAACATATTTATGTGTAAACAAATACAATTTTGGGAGGAAACCCTTTTAGTATGAGCTGTAGATCAGTGAACCCAAACACTAATGAGCATGTGATTTAGTACATGCCCACTGTCTTCAAAAGTAATACATTTATTATTTGACAAGATATTTTGACATACTTTTAAAGCTCACATTAAAACATACTATTTTAAGCTGACATTCAGTATATGTAATCTTTACATGTTACAATAAATTTATTTTTAATTGCCAACTAAATTATTATTTTAGTTATTTATTATTTTACTGACTATTAACTATCCATTGTTGCTGTAATATTTATTTGAGCTTATTTACATATATATAAATACTTATTTAATTATTAGTGGTACTTGGTTTAGTTAGTCTAGATCACTTTTGTTTACCAAAGTCTTAGCACCTTTAGTGATTTTTTTATTTTTTTTTATTTTAGCATTTTTTCAATTGCAATCATTACTGAACATACTTTAATTTGGATATTATTGTATAAATAAAGTTATTATTACTGAATAATTTGTATTAATTTCTTAACTATTCAAAACTATTGTGAACATGCCACATTTTCTTGGTTGAAATATGTATTTCTCACATGAAACTGTGTTTAAATCTGTATTTAATCTAATATGGAGTTAAACTCCATATTTGTTTTTCACTGGTTAAGCGACGTTTAGGATTCCTATTCCTATTTAGAGTCGCCATCTACCAGGCTAGTAAATAAACATACCTCAAACAAAATCCTCTGCGTTTTGTTAGAAATCTCTCTAGCATCAAAAGTATTAGCTCTTCGATCGCTGTAAGTTTGAAATTTGAATAAATATGTATATGACAAACATGAAAAAGTACGTACTTTATCAAGATATTTACACTAAAAAAATCCTCCCAACAACCTGTACTGCATACGTTAAATCCTTTGGATGTGACTAGTCTGCTATTGTTGTGTCTTAGCATACCCTATTGTTGTGTCTTAGCATACCCTATTGTTGTGTCTTAGCATACCCTATTGTTGTGTCTTAGCATACCCTATTGTTGTGTCTTAGCATACCCTATTGTTGTGTCTTAGCATACCCTATTGTTGTGTCTTAGCATACCCTATTGTTGTGTCTTAGCATACCCGGTACATGTGTTCATATAAATTAACTTGGATATTTTACATTAAATGCCCCAATGTTCCTGAAGAAGTCTAAGTTAATGACACTAACTTATGTAGTATCACATTAAGTCACAGGACAACACAACAACAAATGTGACTGTGATTGTACACGTGTATGTCATTAATTGTACACGTGTATGTCATTAATTGTACACGTGTATGTCATTAATTGTACACGTGTATGTCATTAATTGGAAGGTTGTCTCCTCCTTGTTCCCTCCTCTACAGGGGTGAGGGTACGTACAGGGGTGCATGAGGGTAGGTACAGGGGTGAGAGTACGTACAGGGGTGCATGAGGGTAGGTACAGGGGTGAGAGTACGTACAGGGGTGCATGAGGGTAGGTACAGGGGTGAGGGTACGTACAGGGGTGCATGAGGGTAGGTACAGGGGTGAGAGTACGTACAGGGGTGCATGAGGGTAGGTACAGGGGTGAGAGTACGTACAGGGGTGCATGAGGGTAGGTACAGGGGTGAGAGTACGTACAGGGGTGCATGAGGGTAGGTACAGGGGTGAGGGTAGGTACAGGGGTGAGGGTAGATACAGGGGTTAGGGTACGTACAGGGGTGAGGGTACGTACAGGGGTGAGGGTACATACAGGGGTGAGGGTACGTATCGGGGTGAGGGTACGTACAAGGGTGAGGGTACGTACAGGGATGAGGGTACGTATCGGGGTGAGGGTACGTACAGGGATGAGGATATGTACAGGGGTGAGGATAGGTATACAGAAGTAAATGATGGCAGGTAACATCCAACAAATGAATGCGCAGCACCAGGTCTGTAAAGCCCAATCTCATCCTGACACACACAGACAGGGCTCCTGTAGCACCTTGTTACATGTCTTGTGTAACATAATCTATAACAGGGCTCCTGTAGCACCTTGTTACATGTCTTGTGTAACATAATCTATAACAGGGCTCCTATAGCACCTTGTTACATGTCTTGTGTAACATAATCTATGACAGGGCTCCTACAGGACCTTGTTACGTGTCTTGTGTAACATAATCTATAACAGGGCTCCTGTAGCACATTGTTACATGTCTTGTGTAACGCAATCTATAACAGGGCTCCTATAGCACCTTGTTACATGTCTTGTGTAACATAATCTATGACAGGGCTCCTACAGGACCTTGTTACGTGTCTTGTGTAATATCGTCTATGACAGGGCTCCTACAGGACCTTGTTACGTGTATTGTGTAATATCGTCTATGACAGGGCTCCTACAGGACCTTGTTACGTGTCTTGTGTAATATCGTCTATGACAGGGCTCCTACAGGACCTTGTTACGTGTCTTGTGTAATATCGTCTATGACAGGGCTCCTACAGGACCTTGTTACGTGTCTTGTGTAATATCGTCTATGACAGGGCTCCTATAGGACCTTGTTACGTGTCTTGTGTAATATCGTCTATGACAGGGCTCCTATAGGACCTTGTTACGTGTCTTGTGTAATATCGTCTATGACAGGGCTCCTACAGGACCTTGTTACATGTCTTGTGTAATATCGTCTATGACAGGGCTCCTATACGACCTTGTTACGCGTCTTGTGTTATATCGTCTATGACAGGGCTCCTATAGGACCTTGTTACGCGTCTTGTGTAATATCGTCTATGACAGGGCTCCTACAGGACCTTGTTACGTGTCTTGTGTTATATCGTCTATGACAGGCCTCCTACAGGACCTTGTTACATGTCTTGTGTAATATCGTCTATGACAGGGCTCCTATAGGACCTTGTTACGTGTCTTGTGTTATATCGTCTATGACAGGGCTCCTATAGGACCTTGTTACGTGTCTTGTGTTATATCGTCTATGACAGGGCTCCTATAGGACCTTGTTACGTGTCTTGTGTTATATCGTCTATGACAGGGCTCCTGTAGGACCTTGTTACGTGTCTT
>CM034537.1:67614589-67770818 GCA_020002185.1 Paraescarpia echinospica | reverse complement strand
ATGTGTGTGGTGTGTGTGTGGTGTGAGTGTGTGTTTTGTGGTGTGTGTGTGTGTGTGTGTGTGTGTGTGTGTGTGTGTGTGTGTGTGTGTGTGTGGTGTGGTATGCGTGTGTGCATGCGCACGTGCGCATGTGCATGCATGTGTGTGTGTGTGGTGTGTGTGCATGCATGTGTGTGTGGGTGTGTGCGTGTGTGCGTGTGTGCGTGTGTGCGTGTGTTTATAGATGTGAAACATTACATTTGACAAATTGAACACACAAAACATGCACAACATGAAAACACATTACATCTATGTGATACACATCACACACTTGATACATATATGACACACGTGACATGTGATACACTTGACATACATGACACATACAACACATGACAAACATAACAGACTTGACAAATTTTTACACGATACATGTATATGTGACAAATATGATACATATGACATACGTGCCACACACGACACAAGTGACATACATGACACCTACAGTTGACAAATGACGCACAACACACACAACACGTGCATGTAATGTCGTGCATACATCTCCCACAAACGTAGTTAGCAAATGATATATGACGCTCCTGAATCAAGATTTACATCCAAATTTAATTTAGTTGATCATGGAACTGCTAAATTCACGGCAATTCACCCAAATCTGACACGAGATTGCGCCATCAATGACAACACATGTTCTGCTACACTTCGGTAGGACAACAGCTGGGCTAAGTTTTATCATTCCACAAGCACCACGGCCTGCGAGGAAATATATCACCTGGATAGTTGTAATGACCGACTAATATATACATTACAGGTAACATTGGCATTCAAATGGGCTACTTTATGTGTAGCGCATCATAAAATATGTCATTTAACGCAAACCGCCTACTAAGTAGTAAGTGTGGCGCTACAATGATCCAGATTCAATTAACAGTTATGCCTTGATAGAGGCTGTTTTATTGGACCAGTGAATTGTGGTAGTTAATGGTTACATAGTATTGGTAAGTAACAGTGTAAAGTTGTGTCCAGTGATGCCTAAAGATCCAGTAAGGCATGAAGAGGTTCACTGTTAAGTTATGTTTTGACATCTCCAATGATGGTCAGTGATGTTTAGATATCTATATCCAGTGATGTCACTTGATGTCTACTGAACAGTGGTACCTAGTGACGTTTGGTCCAATGATGTCTACTGACCAGTGCTACCTAGTGATGCTTGGTCGAATGATTTCTAGTAATGCTGTGATGTCTACATATTAACTAGTCTAGTAATGCCTAATTATGTCCAGTAATATCCACTGATGCCGTGTTATGTCCAGTGATACCTAGTGACGTCTATTTATACCTAATGATGCCTACAGATATCCAGTGATGTCCTATGACATCTAGTGATGCCTACTTAGTGATGCCCAATAATACTGTGAAGCCTATAGATATCCAGTGATGTCCAATGATATCTAGTGATGCCTACTTAGTGATGCCCAATGATATTATGATGCCTACAGATATCCAGTGATGTCCAATGATATCTAGTGATGCCTACTTAGTGATGCCCAATAATACTGTGATGCCTACATATATCCAATTATGTCCAATGATATCTAGTGATGCCTTCTTGGTGATGCCCAATGATACTGTAATGCATGTAGATATCCAGTGATTTCCAATTATATCTAGTGATGCCTACTTAGTGATGCCCAATAATACTGTGATGCCAATATATATCCAGTGATGTCCAATGATATCTAGTGATGCCTACTTAGTGATGCCCAATAATACTGTGATGCCTACAGATTTAACAAGATTTAACAAGATTGCCATCCAGAGAATTAACTCTAGATGGCAGGTGGACAAGGAAGCCCTTTGGCTTATCGAGAGTCCAACTCTTTTATCTACATATATCCAGCCCTTCTGAGGTATGTGTCGATTTTATTTTTAAACATATTCACACTACTAGCAACCACACAATCATCAGATAATCTGTTCCATTCATTCACAGTCCTTTGTGAAAATGAGAACTTTCTCACGTCTAATCTACACTGCTCCTTTACTAATGTAACTTCATGTCCTCTAGTCTTTCTATCTTTCTTAACTGAAAAAAACATATTTCTATCAATATTTTCATAACCATTCAATATTTTAAACACTTCTATCTGATCTCCTCTCAATCTCCTGGTCTCTAGTGTTGTTAAACCACATTCTTTTAGGCGTTTTTCATAACTAAGATCCCTCAGTTTTGGTATCATTTTAGTCGCTCTCCTCTGTACTCTTTCTAGCATATCTATGTCCTTCTTGCGGTATGGCCTCCACGCTTGTATACAATATTCTAAATGAGGCCTAACTATTGTTTTGTACAGCGGTATTATTAGTTCTTTTTCTTTATATGCTATATTTCGCCTAATCAATCCAAGGATTTGATTTCCTTTGAAGCTGCAATTCCACACTGCTCTGAAACCTTCATGTCAGCACTAATTGTCAGCCCTAAGTCTTTTTCTTTTACAGTAGTACTTAGTACAGTTCCCCCCATTGTATATTCTACATATTCGTTCCCATGTCCTGTGTGAAGGCATTTACATTTCCCAAAATTGAACAACATTTGCCACTTTTCAGACCATTTGATCAACCTGTCAAGATCATCTTGTAAATGCTGTCTATCCCCATCACTTTTAATCCTTCTAAACACTTTTGTATCATCTGCAAATTTCAACACCTTGCTAGCTATATCATCGTCCAAATCGTTTATATATATTAAGAATAATATAGGTCCCAGTACTGATCCCTGTGGAACCCCACTCAAAACTGATTTCCAGTTTGAAGCCTCCCCATCAACAACTACCCGTTGTCTTCTGTCAATCAGCCATTTTTCTATCCAGTTAATTGTACCATTTCCTATGCCATGGGCTTTTAGTTTAAGCAGTAATCTCTGATGTGGCACTTTGTCGAAAGCTTTTTGAAAATCTAAGTAGATGATATCTACTGGTGATCCATCATCTACCCACTTAGTGATATCTTCAGATATCCAGTGATGTCCAATGATATCTAGTGATGCCTACTTAGTGATGCCCAATGATACTGTGATGCCTACAGATATCCAGTGATGTCCAATTATATCTAGTGATGTCTACTTGGTGATCCCAATGATACTGTGATGCCTACAGATATCCAGTGATGTCCACTGATATCTAGTGATGCCTACTTGGTGATGCCCAATGATACTGTGATGCCTACAGATATCCAGTGATGTCCAATGATATCTAGTGATGCCTACTTAGTGATGCCCAATAATACTGTGATGCCTATAGATATCCAGTGATTTCCAATGATATCTAGTGATGCCTACTTAGTGATGCCCAATAATACTGTGATGCCAATAGATATCCAGTGATGTCCAATGATATCTAGTGATGCCTACTTAGTGATGCCCAATTATACTGTGATGCCTACAGATATCCAGTGATGTCCAATGATATCTAGTGATGCCTACTTAGTGATGCCCAATAATACTGTGATGCCTATAGATATCCAGTGATTTCCAATGATATCTAGTGATACCTACCTAGTGATGCTCAATGACACTGTGATGCCTACAGATATCCAGTGACACCCAATTACATCTAGTGACGTACACTGATGCCTAGTGATGTTTTGAGACAACTAGTGATGCCCTGTGATGTGTAATGATGCATGCTGATGCCTAGTGATGCCTAGTTTCAACAGCACAGCCGACCTCCGTCTGAACGGATTTGGTCCCGTGCACCTAGCGATGTCGGCGTGCCAATCTCGTGAACTGGCAGATAGACGTTATCAGTCCTTATATCACAATGCCCGTAAACAATCAATCAACCTTTTTGGCTACAGTAATATTTGATAAGGCCAAGTTGGCAAGTCCTGCCAGAGAACCAGTATCATGCAACTGTCCAAAGTCGAACTTCTGCTCGAAGGATTTCCAACAAATTCTGCATCAACCATAAAACAGCAGAAGAGGTAAATGCTGTCTGCTGCCTGCTCTAGAAAAAGAAAGTGAATGAATTAAGGCAAAACGAGAGGAATTAGACAACAAACTTCCCGGTGAATGATGTTGGCAAACATGTGCTCTGCCCAGGTGAATGCACAAGAATATTTCACCCAGAGGGCTTGAAACGAATTGTGTCTCTATCTACACGAATAACGTACGATTCAGTGAACCGCACGCACTATATCAAGTTAAAGCAGCGACGTGTTACTCGTTGATGCCATGGTCGATCCAGGTCTCCACAAAGGAGATTCTTATTTAGTCTGGTTCATGCATGCGCATCCATCAGCTAAGTCATTTCATCTAAGATATGTAGGGTTTTTCAAAAATTAAATTAAATCCTGGGGTTATTTAATAAACATACATGCTCTTGATCTGTAGAGGTGGTGTGTCAGTTTTACAGGGTGCTTTTTGTAGCTGTGTGTTGACTTGTGACAAAACAAGAGCTCTTTGCATTGTGCAAGGAGCTCTTCATGCTGTGTATTGGCTTGTAAGGACCAAGGAGCTCTTCATGTTGTGTATTGGCTTGTAAGGACCAAGGAGCTCTTCATGTTGTGTATTGGCTTGTGAGGAGCAAGGAGCTCTTCATGCTGTGTATTGGCTTGTAAGGACCAAGGAGCTCTTCATGTTGTGTATTGGCTTGTAAGGACCAAGGAGCTCTTCATGTTGTGTATTGGCTTGTAAGGACCAAGGAGCTCTTCATGTTGTGTACTGGCTTGTCAGGACCAAGGAGCTCTTCATGTTGTGTACTGGCTTGTGAGGAGCAAGGAGCTCTTCATGCTGTGTATTGGCTTGTAAGGACCAAGGAGGTCTTCATGCTGTGTATTGGCTTGTGAGGAACAATGAGCTTGTTGTGCTACATGTATTGGTTTGTGAGGAACAATGAGCTTGTTGTGCTACATGTATTGGCTTGTGAGGAACAATGAGCTTGATGTGCTACATGTATTGGCTTATGAGGAACAATGAGCTTGATGTGGTACATGTATTGGCTTGTGAGGAACAATGAGCTTGTTGTGCTACATGTATTGGCTTGTGAGGAACAATGAACTTGTTGTGCTACATGTATTGGCTTGTGAGGAACAATGAGCTTGTTGTGCTACATTGGCTTGTGAGAAACAATGAGCTTGTTGTGCTACATGTATTGACTTGTGAGGAACAATGAGCTTGTTGTGCTACATGATTTGGCTTGTGAGGAACAATGAGCTTGTTGTGCTACATGTATTGCCTTGTGAGGAACAATGAGCTTGTTGTGCTACATGTATTGGCTTGTGAGGAACAATGAGCTTGTTGTGCTACATGTATTGGCTTGTGAGGAACAATGAGCTTGTTGTGCTACATGTATTGGCTTGTGAGGAACAATGAGCTTGTTGTGCTACATGTATTGGCTTGTGAGGAACAATGAGCTTGTTGTGCTACATGTATTGGCTTGTGAGGAACAGTGAGCTTGTTGTGCTACATGTATTGGCTTGTGAGGAACAATGAGCTTGTTGTGCTACATGTATTGGCTTGTGAGGAACAATGAGCTTGTTGTGCTACATGTATTGGCTTGTGAGGAACAGTGAGCTTGTTGTGCTACATGTATTGGCTTGTGAGGAACAGTGAGCTTGTTGTGCTACATGTATTGGCTTGTGACGAACAATGAGCTTGTTGTGCTACATGTATTGGCTTGTGAGGAACAATGAGCTTGTTATGCTACATGTATTGGCTTGTGAGGAACAATGAGCTTGTTGTGCTACATGTATTGGCTTGTGAGGAACAATGAGCTTGTTGTGCTACATGTATTGGCTTGTGAGGAACAATGAGCTTGTTGTGCTACATGTATTGGCTTGTGAGGAACAATGAGCTTGTTGTGCTACATGTATTGGCTTGTGAGGAACAATGAGCTTGTTGTGCTACATGTGTTGGCTTATGAGGAACAGTGAGCTTGTTGTGCTACATGTATTGGCTTGTGAGGAACAGTGAGCTTGTTGTGCTACATGTATTGGCTTGTGAGGAACAATGAGCTTGTTGTGCTACATGTATTGGCTTGTGAGGAACAGTGAGCTTGTTGTGCTACATATATTGGCTTGTGAGGAACAATGAGCTTGTTGTGCTACATGTACTGGCTTGTGAGGAACAGTGAGCTTGTTGTGCTACATGTATTGGCTTGTGAGGAACAATGAGCTTGTTGTGCTACATGTATTGGTTTGTGAGGAACAATGATTTAACAAGATTTAACAAGATTGCCACCCAGAGAATTAACTCTAGGTGGCAGGTGGACAAGGAAGCCCTTTGGCTTATCGAGAGTCCGACCCTTTTATCTATGTGTATCCCGCCCGTCTGAGGTATGTGTCGATTTTATTTTTAAACATATTCACGCTACTAGCACCCACACAATCAGCAGGTAATCTGTTCCATTCATTTACAGTCCTTTGTGAAAATGAAAACGTTCTTATATCCAATCTACTCTGCTCCTTTGCCAATGTAAGTTCATGTCCTCTAGTCCTTCTATCTTTCTTAACTGAGAAAAAAATATTTCTATCAATATTTTCATAAACCTTCAATATTTTAAACACTTCTATCTGATCTCCTCTCAATCTCCTGGTCTCTAGTGTTGTTAAACCGCATTTTTTTAGGCGTATTTCGTATCTAAGATCCCTCAGTTTTGGTATCATTTTAGTTGCTCTCCTCTGCACTCTTTCTAGCATATCTATGTCCTTCTGCGATATGGCCTCCACGCTTGAATACAATATTCTAAATGAGGCCTAACTATTGTTTTGTACAGCGGTATTATTAGCTCTTTTTCCTTATACGTTATGTTTCGCCTAATTAATCCAAGGATTTGATTTCCCTTTGAAGCTGCAATTCCGCACTGCTCTGAAACCTTAATATCAGCACTAATGGTTAACCCAAAGTCCTTTTCTTTTACAGTAGTACTTAGTACAGTACCCCCCATTGTATATTCTACCTCTCCGTTACCATGTCCTGCATGGAGGCATTTACATTTCCCAAAATTGAACAGCATTTGCCACTTTTCAGACCATTTGATCAACTTGTCAGGATCATCTTGTAAATGTTGTCTATCTCCATCACTTTTAATCCTTCCACAAACACTTTTGTTGTATCATCACTGCAAATTTCAACGCAACGCTGTTATTTCATCCTCATCCAAATCGTTGATATATATTAAGAATAATATAGGACCCATACTAGTCCCTGTGGTGCCACTCAATACCGATTTCCAGTTTGGAAACTCCCCACATCAGCTACGTTGTCTTCTGTCAATCCAATAGCCATTGTTCTATCCAGTTTATTATACCATTTCCACATGCCATGGGCCTTTAGTTAAAGCAGTAATCTTTGATGTGGTACTTTTAGCCGGCTTTTTGAAATCTAAGTAGGCGATATCTACTGGGTGATCCCTCATCTACCCACTTAGTGATGATGTGTTTCAAAACACTTAACATATTTGTTAACGCCTGACCTGCAGCTTTAAAAACCATGTTGAGATGGGTTTATCAAGTTTTGTTCAACAAGAAATCCACCATGTGATCTTTAGATCTTTCTAACAATTTACAAATCACCGATGTTAAACTAACTGGTCTATAATTATTTCACTTGTTTCTCGAACCTTTTTTAAATAACGGTATAATTTTTGCTTCTTTCCATTCCAAAGGAACCACTCCCTCTTCTAATGACAAGTTGAAAACTGTTGCAAGCGGTATGCTAATTTGTTCTACAATTTTCAATAGTAGTTTGTGTGGAATACCATCCACTACAGGTGATTTATTATCCTTCACTGCCCTAATTTATTTTCTTAGCTACCATTTCTGGGGTTACAATTAACTGTCTTAAATAGTCTGATTCTGCCCCCTTGAACTTAGCCTCTGGTACTGGCAGTGAACTAACTATAGCCTGAAACACTGAACTAAGTACTCGGTGGTCTTCTGCCATTAAGAATCCCTCCTGATATTATATTTGCAGCACTATCTTCTAGAGGAACCGACTTTATCTTGAACTTTCTGTTTGCTTCAACATACGCATAAAAACTCTTGCTGTCATGTTTTATATTACTAGCTAATTGTTGTTCATAGCTTCTCTTTGAATTTCTAATTTCAGCTGTAGCTTGGTTAAGTGCTTCTTTATAGCTGTTGTAGTCTTCATCATTTCCAGTACATCTATATGACTTCCACATCATTTGTTTATACTTAATTTTTCTAATGGCTTCTTTCGATAAGTGTTTCTTTTTGGATCGTTTCCCTTGTTTTTTGAAGGGTACAAATTTATCGACTATGCACTTAATTTCATTCTTTAATACATTCCAGCATTCTGTTGCCGTCTTATTTTTCAGTGTGTTATTCCAGTCTATCTTTGCTAAATATTTCCTCATGTCCTTATACCTTCCTTTGTGGAAATTTCTCCTATACTGCGTTTTACTATTCCTTTCTGATTTTACTTTGATGGTAAAATGTATCTGGTTGTGATCACTATTCCCCAGTGGCTCACATATCCTGACATTGTCAACTAATTCATTCTGTGAGGACAAAACTATGTCTAACACATTCTCTCCCCTGGTTGGTTCTAGCATGTTGAGAAAGGAAAGTATCTTGAACTAAAACTAAAAACTTGTGGTCCTCACTCCCCATACTCTGTAGAGATTTCCATTGTATATGCCCGTGGTTAAAATCCCCCATAATAATACAGTCCCGTTTGCTTACTTCCCTTATAGCGTTTTGTATTTTGTCATTCTCTTCTATGCTTATGTTTGGACTTCGATAAACTAACCCAACTGTTAACGTTGAGCTTCCTGTAACTATGTTACACCAAACAGCTTCTTCGCAATCTGCTTCTCTTTCTAATTTGATTTCATAAGCCTGAATAGATTCGTTAATATATAAAATAACTCCACCTCCCTTTCTTCCTATTCTATCTTTTCTAAACATTACATATCCTGTCAGTCCCAATTCAGCATCTGATATATCGGTGGTGGTCCAGGATTCGGTTATACCTATTATATGAGGGTCAATATCTTCTACCATAATGTTTAGTTCATTTCTTTTGTTTACTATACTCCTTGCATTTAAACAAACACATTTATATCCAGCTTCAGAAGAGTTTTCCACACTGTTATTTGCTGATTTATTTGTGCTGTCTTTATCTATGCCTCCATTTTCAGGCTTTTCTGTGAGTCCCCCCTGCGAATCTAGTTTAAATAGATACAACCTGTCCCACTGTCAACAGATCGCAGCAGGTTCTCTGAGAAAACTGCTGCCCCCTTTCCACTAAGATGGAGGCCATCTCTCATGTACATATCTTCCCTCCCAACAAAGTATCCCCATAAATCTGTGAATCCCACCCCCTCTTCGTCACACATCTGCTCAACTAGTGTGTTGATCGCCATCCTTTTACAGTTTCTATACGTTGCCCCCCTTCCTCCCAATTACTGGCAAAATTCCTGACAGAATAACCTGTTCAACTCTCGTCTTCTGTAACTTCCTCACTAACTGTCTATACTTCTGTACTATCGCAGTTGTTCCCTCCCTGTCTGCATTATTTGTTCCTACATGTACCAGTATAGACCCCCCCTTGCCTTTGAATGAGCTTTATGTGCTACATGTATTAGCTTGTGAGGAACAATGAGCTTGTTGTGCTACATGTATTGGCTTGTGAGGAACAATGAACTTGTTGTGCTACATGTATTGGCTAGCATAGAACAGCATTTCCGCTAAACAAGCCATATTGTGAATGATGAAAATATTGACGAACTGTGAAAATCTTTTTTACAAAATCTTGCTCATCAAGGCACAAACTTATTTTATAATGGAAACAATGAAATGATAAAGGAACTATATTAGAATGTGTCATTATTACTAAATAATATTAAAAAATGTTTCTGTATGAAATGTCATGTTTGTGGCCTTTGGTTACAAATTTGGATATAATCTAGAAGTCTCGTAAATTAGCTACATATTCACATTATATTTGCTTTACAGATCCACTTAAATAGACAGGCATTTATTTATTAACAGGCAAGCAAAAGATTAAGGTTATGCATAAATGTGATTACAAAACTTGTCCAACAACTGTCATTTATTAGCAAAAACACCTTCAACCAATACCATTAAAAGGACTTTTATTTAAATTAATTCTTGCATAAACAACTCAACAGAAAAGCGATTCAAATTGTGTAGTTACTCAATATTTAACTTTTATTTTTTGCAAAAAAAATATATTTGCCAGAGTGGACCTCCTTCACACCCATCCCCGTGTATTGTCCCAGAGCAGTTAGGCTAGAGGCTCAGCAAGATAGGACTAACCTGTCTAGCTCTGCTTGTGCCAAACATGCTTTGCCACCTAAGCTGTATGATTTCCCATTATGATAAACACACAGAAATCCGGCATCAGTATCGCGTCAGCAATCAGGCGGCCTGATCATATCATGAAAACAAACCCATTGCATAATTGTGATGACATCACGCAAGACGAGGTGTTGTACAAAAGGTCGCTACTTGTGTCTGTTATCGTGAATGCATGCACAACAAAAGGTATTATGAGCATGCGTACACTTACAGCCACCTGAACTTATCTGCTTGTGCAGTCAAAGTGCTTATCGCCGGGCAGATCAAATGTGAACCCTAATTAAGGGGTTGTCGTGTAATTACATGAGCCCAGCTCCAGCTCCATGACATGTATGCTGTATCTATTCACCTATCAGAGGTGATGGGTATATACCCATCTGAGAGGTGCTATCATCATTCCCTCTGCTGGCATATTCCCGCACTACCATACACCAGCAAACATTATCAAAATTAAATCTAATTCCGAAGCAGCCTGATAGCGTCCGCTGCCTCGCAATATAGCGGAGGTTCATTCCACACTTAGATGCTTGTCGCATGCTCAGATGACGGCAATATTCGACACGGCACAAACGCTAGATTTTTTGGCCCATCGTAATGCAAATCTGCACTGCAGACGTGAACTAAATTAAGATATAAAGTCGCAGATCGATAAATCCAACGACTACATCAGAAATCACAGTGAGACACCTGGTGATAAAACAAAACAACTTGTGCTCCTCCGTTTCGAAAATGGAAATCTATCCCGCAATATTCATGCAGCACGAAATCGTTTATAGATACATCAACTGAGCATGACATTTTGCTTTCCAGAGAAAAGCTAATCAGATTAGATTAGCGGCTGATGACTGTGCACATCAGGATATGCAAAAGGCTGATTTTACTGTTGACCCACACTATCGACTAACCAGGAGATAAAAACAAGTCAGAATTAACTAATGTCTGGGACGATTTAAATTTCCTGTAAAATCTGATGAGCCTGAAGGATTTTAAACATTTAAAAAACTCACACATGACATATATATTGTTAACGTAGACCTTGCCTCTAGACAGCAATACGGCTGCAGCCTTTTTGCTACAATTATTTTACAGTCTTACATAAAGTGACAGTTTTTCATGCATGTCATTCCTAACAAGAACACTCAATGTGAACTACTAACACTTCCATCTGTATCACATAAAGTGGTGTTCATGGTGAGTTGTATTCACTAGAGCTCAGCATCAAATGTCATGAAATTATCAGACACAATATAACATGCAATGACTTGGCAGTTTTGTAGCTACATTGTATAAAATTCCAAAAAAAATAATAAGTTTAACCGCACCCAGTAATTCACCCCACCCACCCACATATTTTTTATGTTTTAATGCTTTATAAACATATTCACAATGGAGTAGATGAAAAGCCAATTATTCAAACATTTCAACCATGAAAAACAATTAAATTAATTTATAATTATTTGTCATATTTCAAGTGGACTTGACAAACCCACCCATATCAGATTTTTTATATCGACTTTTTTATATTTAAAAAGCACAGTAACATAAAATATTGATACATAAATCTATATTGTCCTATGTGTACACAAAACTTGGTCTGATTAATCATGAAACCTCTATCAACTAACTCCATTCAATGCACAAAGTCACTGTCATTTTAGGAGAACAAATAATGTCAACACATTCTTTCATGCACGATGAATGCAGACTGCAGAACTTGCTTCACTGCAAGGGCCGCATGGGAAAATGTGACTCAACTGCCCCCTGGCTGTCACAAACACTGTCGACTGCTCCCAGTATATCAAGCCAAGGGTCTGCACAGACAAGGGCTCTCTTCACCATCAGTTTACACCACCCTTATCTACTACCCCCCCTCTAGGCCTGCAGATCGTAATCATGCAAAATGTACCACCATCGTTTACCCATTGCCTCCTGCAAGGTACACCTGGCAATTTCTATCTGACTATCTAATGAGACGTAAACCTTGATAAATGATAGCGGGCAATTTGCAAAGTTGAAAGCATCTGCTTTCACTGAATCTGTGAGAACTATTGCCACCATACAGATCTTGTACAACATTACACACCCGTGGCTGAGCCATTGTCGTTTGAAACATGTCCCGGCATCAGAGGTGGCTAATTATCTCCAACAAACAGGTTCTTCGGTTACCTTTGCGTAAAGTCGGCGTTATGTCAACTTGAAAAACTTTTTTCGTGTTTGGATAGCATTGGCTTTTTGTGAGTGCTACTACTAATGCCATACTATGACCTGTTGTCACGTTGTGTCAAAAGAGCTGATTTCTGGTGTCAGCGTGACCAGCTTTCATCTCTACTTCTTCTCTTGGTTCAGGAAGTGAGTCCAGCAGAATCCTGTATTTGATCCATCAACCTTATGCCTGGAGTCTTATTTTCCCTGTTCATTCCACCAAGTGCTTAATAAATATAGTATTAGTGCTTAATAAATATAGTATTATTACTTGGGGCATACTATTACTACAAGAACGATTACTACAAATACCACAAGTGCAACTAACAACCTGCTTTTATCTTTCTAAACTGGTGTTTGTTTTTTATCAGTGGTGAGCAAATCAGTCAGTTATGTTTTAAACTATGTACAAGATCTGATGGTTTTTCATAACTCATGATACATAGTATAAATTACCCCTACTCTGACAGCTTGACCACAAAAATGTATATTATTAAACCACGATTCTGAAATAAGATTCGATTGTTATCTGTTTACGCATATCAACGTTGCCTTTCAGTATGCAATGTAAACACGGTATTTGGACCGAGACAGCCACAGGACACATATACAGTAGACTTATACAGGAGACATATACAGTAGACATATACAGGAGACATATAAAGGAGACATATACAGTAGACATATACAGGAGACATATAAAGGAGACATATACAGTAGACATATACAGGAGACATATAAAGGAGACATATACAGGACACATATACAGTAGACATATATAGGAGACATATAAAGGAGACATATAAAGGAGACATATAAAGGAGACATATACAGTAGACATATACAGTAGACATATACAGGAGACATATACAGTAGACATATACAGGAGACATATAAAGGAGACTTATACAGTAGACATATACAGGAGACATACACAGGAGACATATACAGGAGACATATAAAGGAGACATATACAGTAGACATATACAGGAGACATATAAAGGAGACATATACAGTAGACATATACAGTAGACATATACAGTAGACATATACAGTAGACATATACAGGAGACATATAAAGGAGACTTATACAGTAGACATATAAAGGAGACATATACAGTAGACATATACAGTAGACATATACAGGAGACATATACAGTAGACATATACAGGAGACATATAAAGGAGACTTATACAGTAGACATATACAGGAGACATACACAGGAGACATATACAGGAGACATATAAAGGAGACATATACAGTAGACATATACAGGAGACATATAAAGGAGACATATACAGTAGACATATACAGTAGACATATACAGTAGACATATACAGTAGACATATACAGGAGACATATAAAGGAGACTTATACAGTAGACATATAAAGGAGACATATACAGTAGACATATACAGTAGACATATACAGGAGACATATACAGTAGACATATACAGGAGACATATAAAGGAGACTTATACAGTAGACATATACAGGAGACATACACAGGAGACATATACAGGAGACATATAAAGGAGACATATACAGTAGACATATACAGGAGACATATAAAGGAGACATATACAGTAGACATATACAGTAGACATATACAGTAGACATATACAGTAGACATATACAGGAGACATATAAAGGAGACTTATACAGTAGACATATACAGGAGACATACACAGTAGACATATACAGGAGACATATAAAGGAGACATATACAGTAGACATATACAGGAGACATATAAAGGAGACATATACAGTAGACATATACAGTAGACATATACAGGAGACATATACAGTAGACATATACAGGAGACATATAAAGGAGACATATACAGTAGACATATACAGAAGACATATAAAGGAGTCATATACAGAACACATATACAGTAGACATATATAGGAGACATATAAAGAAGACATATACAGTAGACATATACAGGAGACATATAAAGGAGACATATACAGTAGACATATACAGGAAATATATACAGGAGACATATACAGTAGACATATACAGGAGACATATACACATACACATATACATATATATATATATATATATATATATATAGATGGTTAATTATATGAAAAGAATTGTTGTTCATTTGGGTGGTCATGACGTTCGGATAAATATAGTCTAAACTCAAACATGATGTTATGATAAAAACTATCTTTTTACCTTTAAAAATGCAAGTCACTAGTACTATGACGTTTGGGACTTAACACTGTTTGGTACACCATTTGTTGTAAAAGGCTGCACACCTTATTGGCTTGCAAGTTTTAGAATTTGGTTCGGACCAAAAAAGGTATCTTACATTTCACAAAACGGAATAAAGCCAAAATACATGGCATGGATGATAGTAACAATTATCTTTCTGTGCATTTTTAGTCACAATTTGTTCTACTAAATTGAATAACACAATTGGAATTACTATTATGAAAATAAAGTCTTTGTGTATGATTAGTATTGAATGATATGTCATTTTAGACATAAATAACTAACTCTGATGTTGTCTGTCTCAAAACTAGTATTCTTCAGGTGGGTCAATTCAACCACCCACAACTTTGGAACAAATTCACTTACATGTGTGACACTGATATCATATTAAACTCAAATGATGCCCTTTAACATATACCCATAACTCCTTATGCCAAAATGCACCTCATGTTCTCAACGTCACACAACCCCTTCATATATGCCTCTAAGCCTATGCTGTTATCTCTAAGTATGAGAGCTTGAGGTAATGTAGAGGGGTTGGGATAGGTGTGAGGGTGACTGGTGTGAACATCCTGCACTTAACCTCATTCTTTACCATGCCACTATCAGCAGCTAAACAGGCTGTCCACTGTAAATGCCCATTACTGCCTTTATTTATGACATCATTACATAGCCAAAGATGAAGACAGTAGATAGCAGCAGATATGATCAATGGGTCAATTTAATGGACATCTTTCATGATGTCACCAATTTTAAACCGACATAGGCGCGACTGTCGTGGAAGTAATGGGAGACATGGCGACCTCCAAAAAAGCTCGCTATTTCTCTGGCGATATCGTTGAACCGTGATTCGAGATAGCATACATCTCGTGGAGCTGGGATCCTTATCAGCGATTCACTGAGACACTGGACATTTTAAGGAAAGTGGGCTGTTGTCTGGGTGCCTGTCATCATCACACATTAGAAAATTTATTTGCTCTCAGTCTAGTCACTGCTGGTCTGAGTAGAGTCATTAGGACCCCCTGCAGGGTGCAGGTGGAGGGGCTATTAAATCACAACTTAGTCAGGTGTGAAATACTGGCATCAAATAGAGATCTAGGAGCACTTTAGACATTCAGCCAAGCGTGACAGTAGATGTTACATTCACAGAGGCTTTGGATGACTGTCTGGAGAATTGTACAGTGTGCTCATGTAGGTGTTTGGTTCATGGTAAGCTGTACAATAAGATTACTTTCCACTGCTCAATAAGTAATCATCTGCACATCTATATAGATATAGAAATATAATTATAAAATTCCCACTAATGGAATATCAATGGAGAATATAAAAATGGCACACATTAAAACACATTTAGGCTAAATCCATAAACTGTGGCCTGTGTGATGTGAAATACTGTCTCAGTGGCTGTGACACTCATCCGCAGTAAGATGGAGTTGCCACTGGAAAATTATGCCGGTACTCACACTAAGACTAGGTCTAGGCACTACAGTCAACACTATCTTGCATGAAAGATTCTACGCATATTAGTGAATAGTTTCATGCAAATTTAAATTGAAAGATTGACAACTGAACTGGGTACCGACAATCAAGTGCATGGTTTTATTGGCACTTGTGTCGAATTCGGACCCACCTCGATGTCGCTGTTATAACTACATTGTTGCTTAAATCTGATACCTCGGTGGGTAAATTCAATCATTTGACATAATCCTAGGCAAATTTATATAATATTGTGTTTTAGCGTACATTTGAAGCCCAAATAGCAACCCGGTTTGTGATAGTCTGCGCTGCTGCGGTCGTACATCACCGCATCGCGCGCATACAATGAGTGATATAGCAGCAGATGTTCATCAACTTCATGCGAACTGGCACATTATTTATGCCTCAAAAGTGCGCTAAGACACAATATTCTTAAATAGAAATATGCCTTGGATGACGTTGAATGATAGAACTAATGCACTGATGTATCAAAGTTATGCAAATGTCAAGTTATAACGACGAAATCTACGCCCTACTGTGAGTCTACGTCAAGGGGGTCCGGATTCGACACAAGTGCTGCTTTATTTATGTAGGATGAATACTGATATATAATCTGATATATTATTATTTATTGAACCTGAAAAAAGTTAAACAATTCAGCCCGGTCCTGTTTCTTAACTTTCAATTTTGACAGACACCGAGTCTGAGACGGGTTCTAACTGTGAGCGATAAAACGTGATGAAATTAAAACCTAGTCTAAGGCTAAGCCTACAATACCGTACGCTATTTACAATATCAAATGCTTACCTGTTCAGCTGCTAAGTATGTAATTGTTGAATCTGATCACGCATTTGAAATTCACGATCAACACTACAACAATACTGGTAGCTATTTTCGGGTGTTTTAAAGTTTTATATTCGCGACGAGCATGCAAATGGTCGTTTCCGAAAATATTGGCAACAGAGAAATGTCCGCGAACACGGATAGATTCAACAAGATTGCCATCCAGAAAATTAACTCTAGATAGCAGGTGGACAAGGAAGCCTTTTGGCTTATCGAGAGTCCAAATCTTTGTTATCTACGTGTATCCCGCCCTTTTAAAGTATGTGGTAAGGAATAACCAAATGACAGCTTGATTTAAACGATATCAACCCGTTGTGAAGGATGTTTGTTATTTAATTATGTGTGAAAACTGATTAGATTGCAGGTCATGTATCCTGATATGTATGTTAAATAACACACAATTATTTGCTAATAATCAAACCAATTATCGCCAATACACTAACTCAAACAATGTAATATACTGTACTATACTATCTCATTTTCACATGATCATGATGTCGGTTTGGTTATATTCTTAAAAGAACGAAATTAAAATTAAATATCCCAAATTAAATATGCCAAATTCCCTTTTCGTCCACGCACGAGCCCGGTAGGCTTACCACCGAATATCTCCGCAAATAACAGACGACTAAAATATAATCTATTTGTTGCAATATTTTATTTTCAGAATTATGTCCTGTATGTCTCATACAGGACATAATTCTGAAAATAAAATATTTGAAAATTTTTTACGCTAATTTTACAATGTCTGTCTTTAAAATAAATGTTGTATATAATGTTTTTATTGCACTATTGGAGGTATAAGCAACGCTTGAATGCCACTCCGTAGTTATTGCATGTATTCTTTTGTCTGTTATTCTGACATATCACAAGTGGATAATCTAGTTTCAGGTACACATCTGTTTTAAACAACGTTCGCAAATCTTAATGCGAAATATATAGGCACTGCATAGCTCCATTCACAAAGACGGAGATAGGCAACACAGTTCCGACAACGATCTATGACGTCCGCAAGCGCGCAGACGAGGCTAATGCCCGATTACTAATCTTGGTAAGTCAAAGAATTAGCATTATCTTTGGGTCGTTAATGCCCGTGTAGACCGTCGTATCTTTTACACGATTTTTTGTTGTTGCCGCGTCTGGACAGCCAGTGGCCTAATCGGAATCCGTGCCTTTCCGGAGACACCTGCTCGCGGGCATCGTGAGCTGAACCACCTACGACGTAATGACGAACTTCGCCATTGTCACCGCTGCCAAGTAGCGTAGCCGCGGCCGATATAACCCCGGAATAATTAATCCCATATTTATTGTTTGGGGTGTGTCTTTGTCATGAAACGTCACACCTTAGTTGTGGCACTTGAAACAAAGCATTGCATCTCGCAATACTGTTGTGGTAAAATAAAACATAAGTTTGTTTTATATATCTAGGCCTATAGCGCCATATCCAGTCTTCAGGATTGCTCAAAGCGGTTTACAGTTTACAAGTACACGTATTACGATTAGAATGGAAAACAAGGATTACGATTATTAATTATGCATAAATTATGCAAAACAGTCAGTGAACTATTAATACGTGAAAACGCACAATTGTCGAATATGTGTTCTCTACAATTTAAATTAATCCAGTCTTCTCCGTAGTATATGTTATTGATATATGTATTAAAACTGGATGCGAAACCAAGATGCTTCATCTTGGATAATAAACTTCTCTGAGTCGTCACCAGTTTTTACAAAAGAATTTAATTTTACAACCAATGCGGGCAGCAAACTGGTGCTTGTAGACAGCGCGATCGGTCCAACAACTGTTAATATTAACCAGTTTTATGTTTCCGCCGCCTAATCAACGTTATCTCTGTCCGGTGCATTTCACTGACTAAAAACCGTGTCTTGTACGTCATTATACAATGCAAATTCTGGTCGGAATGCTGTGGGTGATAGTACAATCGCGGGTATACATAAAAATAGCCGGTACTATCGTGTGATAGTAGGCCCGCGAACTGATAGCGTGGCTTTCGTACCGCGCCAATAAACAGTTGAGAGACAATAAATTCAACGTTCCGCTGCCAAGTTCGTCCGATAATATCCTTTATACAAAGGTACACCTCTTAAACCCGACCAACCATATGTGATAAGGGAATGGTCAGATAAACATGTGAAATAACGAAATTAACCGTTATGCCGAGTGCGACACCTATTCTAATAAGGCAATGCGCGTGCGAACACCGGTAAAGATGCACATAATTCGTGAGTTATCGGCATAAACAGAACTAACGTCCACAGACGCGCGTAGAGCTGCGCCACCAAAGAGGGGAAAAACTCAAACGAAGGATAACCACCATGGAAGAATCTGCGCGCGGCGATATCCGCCCGATAAGTGGAAATTGCAGGCGCATGGAAGTTAAATACGTCATTTATCTTCTATTATCAGCCGGCGAACAGGGATCAGCTAGGTTGCCGAGAAATATTGATCAGTGACCGCTCCAATCAAGCGTGATTATCTGCGAGCCGCACACTGCGACGGACCGGCTCTAATTACATATGGCCGTGGATGTAACGCGACGATAAGCTCTCTCGTACTATCGCTGGACATGTCGCTGCTTATCGGGCCGCGCATCTTGAGCTAATGGATTAAAGCAAACAGTATTTATCATTCGGCCGAGCGAACACAATCGCTCTATCTCGACAGGCGAATATAAAAGAAATGAAAAATCCCGTTGTGCTGCGCGCACGGAGATAGGATCGAGCGCCGTTCAGCAGAATGTGTGGTTTGGTCCGATAGCAGTGCTCCCCGTTCAAGTCTGCCTTTTAGAGCCAGATAGACTATTATCGGCTGCCGCATCGCGATCCAGCAGCACTCTTGACGGACGCTGCGTCTTGCATCGCGTTTCGTCGCCCATCACTTCTCTTTGTCGCCGCGGTTCGACTACCCGCCGAGCGATTTCGCCGGCAATATCGACGTCGCACGTGCAGTTCATTGCGCTCGGCGGCGCACGAGATGCGACGCGTTGTGGCGCGCAGATATGAAATGTGACGGGCTTCGCCGATAGATGCTTATCGCAGCTGTTCGGTGCACGCTTATCTGCATCTTATCTGTTAGACGCAATCTACGCCGGATATTATATTACGGCATCGCATGTCTGCCAGCCAACCTGCCCGACACGATGCTGTCGACCCACATAATTTGTGGCAACACAAAAAGGGCCATTCAAAACACATCATGTCTTTTCGTGTCCCGTTGTCGTTGATGAAATTTCGCGTAGATGACGTCATTGCAAAAGTAGGGTAGGTAGGCCTAGTTTGTGTTTGTTCGTATAAAATACGACGCAATCAAAATACTAGTAGGTATTATTTACGTCATGACACAATCAGAGTTCAGCTACGTTTCACAATAAACACCGTATTCATATCAAATCAACAACAATCATATACAATTTCTGAAAGAACGAATAACAACTTCACGCATTACGCCCGGATTCCCCGTAACTAAAACACTGATAAAACAGAGCTGATTCGGGACTTTGAATGTTGGTTCTTCGTAGCAATGTTCCGTCGGTCGATGACACAGGATACTTGGGAAGTGATAGCAAATGTGTCATATTTTAGTGCTAGCGTTTTCAAATAACATTCATAGGCAACTGTACCTTGATCTTCAACTAAGATTGAACATGAATTTTGGGTCGACAAAACTAGTTCATGCCACGCGGGAAACACATTCAACGCATGGAAATACACATTTGCAAATGCAACCATACACCATTGAATAAACCAGTAATCACAAGTGTCCACAAAAACGATGCACATCATGAATATATGTTTCAGCGACAAAGATAATCTTCATACTGCATTTATTTTAGGATGGGCGCGGTTTCTTTAAAAATATACTAAGGGATTAATTAAAACAGTGCAATCATGCTATTTACCCATTGTCTACCCATGCACTGGAAATTACGTTCATTGACAATCTGCAAACGACGACAGAACAATTTCCGCACAAACAGGAGGTGGTGACAACAAATATTTGATCCATCACATATCATGTCAACAACACCCAGCGTCATCGCCAGGCTATCTGCTAGTGAACCCGTTGTTCTAGTCTTGAGCCGCGTACAAGTGGAAACAGTTCAGACAACATGTATTGGCTAAGTTATTTTTGACAAAAAGTTAAGACTCATTGGTAGTAGCCAACTTGGCGACACGATGACTGTAAGACAACAAAAATTACTCACGTTTTATCGGTTTGGGGTTGGATTGTTTTCGCCGCGACATCGTTCGCGTTCCGTATCCAGTGCCACATCAGGCCCGTCAGCTGGAATACACACGATGCGCATTGACCCGGCTAGTGCACTGGGCACAGCTGCGCGGTGACCTCTCGCCTCGCTGTGGCGTAAAACCAATATGGTGGCGGTAGGGATATAAACAAAAAGGGTAACATTAGGTAAATGATCACATTCTATCGCTTATTTAAATGACCCGCCTCAGACACGTACACTCGTACTATAACGTTAAATACTTTATGGAAAGTATCCCGCAAGTTATTACGCTTAGAGAGTGTTTACGTTGCTTTCCCATTGACCTCTGTACGCTCAAGTGCCCCCGGTAAAAATTCGCACACCGTGTGACAGTGCGAATACACCGGGAGGTTACGAGTAGTTCTAACACGGTTTGCATCGTAGTCATATACATAGAGCAAGTTATACGAACCCATTCTGCATGCATGGAGCCAGTGTACAACGCGTACCTGTATTGTAACGAATCGTATAACGTCCGCGTCATCCACGTATCGCTTCAATGTAGACGTAGTCACGCCCATGGGCATGGCATGGGGCCATGGCTTTGCCTTGGCTTTGCCAGTCGTAGGCGTAGCCGTAGGTCGTACTCATAATCTTATAGCGCTTTTCGACCATGATCCCCAAAACCTGCAACTGCAACTCCTTTTAGACATATACCATATGGTAGGGAAATTCCGATAGAATAGGCGAGGATTCAGCCAACTACTTGGAAAGCTACCCATTTGACTTTTAAGCTAACTTGATAATTTATCAAAATTCATTTATGAAATTATGTAAACAATTCAATAAGTGCAACATGAAGGTATTGTACAATGGAATGCATACATAAAACAGTTAGTGTGAGTTTTTAAATGTGAAGTTAAAACTGTAATAGACGATCAAAACCACCCCTTAGTTCCGATACACTTTTGTATCACAACTATGTAGTAGCATAGACTCATCTTGAGTAGCATTCCAAGCCATCTGGATCATGGCTGAAACTACAGTAATTTCCCTACAGTTACAATATAGGCAAAGAGCCGTGCCTACTCCCTTGTAAGTGCTCCACAATCCCCCAACTGCACCCCTTAATACCTTCAACTGCACCCATGAGACTTCAATTGGATTGCTTTTGCCTCAGCGTGTGGTGCAATCAAACCCCTCAAACCACCATTTGCACTGCCCTTTAAGGTTACCTAAAAAGCCCAGCTTAAAGCTCTCTAAAAACCTTGAATTACACCCCTGCTGAGACTCACCAAAAACATCATGAGGCTCTCCTAAAACCTCATGTTGCATCCCCAAGGCTCACCACAAACCCACCTTCATGCTCTCCTAAAACCTCATATTGCAACCCCAAGGCTCGCCCAAAACCCACCTTCATGCTTTCCTAAAACCTCATATTGCACCCCCAAGGCTCACCACAAACCCACCTTCATGCTCTCCAAAAACCAACAGTTACATCCCTTCTTGGGGCTCACAAAATGAGTTTGAGGCTCTAAATAATGGGCGTGCTAATCCTACCTCCAGCCCTCCCACCTAAAATATAACCCCCCCCCCCGTTTTGATGCCTGTGATGTGCATTTACTCAAAGATACCAGTTGGCGAAGTATTTCAGAAACACAACAGTAGTTGTTTATTTATACCATCAATTACATTAAACAAGTTACACAAGGCTTTTCTAGACAGCCTGCCTCCTTGGGTGGATGTAGGCTAGATTCAAAGTTATAATGTTACAAGAATCAAATAGAGAGAATGGAAAGAATGTAAAAGTTTTTTTAATGGGATCAGTATATCCTAGGGTGGATTTTTGAAGAGATTGAACTGTTCGTGCAATACGTGATCTGTCTTTGCATTACTATGAACTGTGGTGACATTTAATAATATAATACCATGTTGTTACTGTGATATTGTAGAATGCAAAATATTTTAAATAATCTTAAATGTATTGTTTTGTTTACTTAAAACAATTTAGAGATCGTAAATTTTGTATGTTGTTGTTGTTATTATTGATTGTATTCATGTTTCCAGAACTAATTACTGTGATGGTGGAGTACAGTTGAGTGACATTGTGAACACAAGTTGATCTTCAAAATGGGGTTTTCAGGTTTGTACAGTGATAATTTTAATCTGGCGTGAGTTTAAGCCATAATATTATGTTATGTTACAATGTGTAGCAGGTCTGTTGAACTGTTTTGGGCATTTGGGCATTGTCATTGCTACTACAAAAACTGCTGGGTGGATTACATTAATTTGGCGCAACCACACATTATGTTGACAAGAGAGGGGTGTAGGTTTTCGTACTGTACACTACAAAGGGAAATACAAATGCATGGTATAAAAAGTCAAACAAATTTACAAAGAGGTCATTCACCAAAAACTTATTATTTTGATGATAGGTGTTAACAGATCAGCTCAAATGAAGGCATTATATTAATTACCCAAAACGTACCAAGTCAGCAAGGAGGCAACAAGTAGGCAGAAACATTACCATGTCCCAAGTAGTGTTTGTGCTCATTTGTAATATTTGATTATCATTTCAAGACACTATACTGCTCGACAAATTTACTTTCATTCTACATCACTTCCACTATCCTCTCCAGAATGTAATGTCTCCCGCCACCAGACAGTTCCACCCTCCTTTATTTTTGACTTCTCATGTCCACTGGACTGCACTATACATGACATTATCACACCATCGTCTGATTGGCCTGTCTCCTGCTCTTGTCTGTGCTGCCATTCAGTTGTTTAGATGGTCCACTGGTCTATTCTGTTACATGATCTGCCCAACTCCACTATGTTTTCATTGTTTTAATTGTACTTCTCATAAAGGATGAAACTTGACCAATATAACCGTATTAAAATACATTTGTATTTTAATACGGTTATGTGTATGATATCGTAACTCATGTTATGTACTGTGACAAGAATCCTATCGAGAGGGTACGATGTCACATTACAATCCTATTAGTCTTAGTAATCAGTAGTAAAAGCTTTATTTCATGACATGCCAGGTTGTAGCGTGATTTCCAGTGGACCATCAGACACACATACACATACACCCACAGTTATATTATAGCTCAGATAACATATACAATTCATAACAGTATATTACATTGAATAAATAGTAATAAATAAATACATAACATTTTATTATAATAAATAGCAATTATATATACAATTCTAAATAAAACATGAATAAATGTTACTAATTATTCTTCTAAATAAACATAACTTAGTTTTACTAATTCCAATAGAAAGAAGTAAAATAATAAAAATAATAAATAAATTATAACGAATTTACCAGTCAAACATCAACAGTAATGCAGGCATATCAATTTGAAAATGCTCGCAATTGTGCACATCTTTCGTGACAAGTTTTATTGCACAGTTTCTAAATGTGTCTCCCTTGTCGGCAGATGATGAAGACGTGCACCAGTGCGGCAGATGTAAACAAGTATTCCATTCCATCGACGACTATTTCGTGCACAAGAAGAGTGCTGTCTGTCAGAAGGCGTTGGACCCTCCACCGGTAGACTCCAGTGAGGGCAAACACGGTGATGTCAAGCCACCCCCGTCGGTCGATCCACCCACAGCGCCAGTACACGAGGCAGAAGAGCCTGTTCCCATTAAACGGCGACGTGGCCGGCCCAGAAAAGCACCGAAAGTTGTGGTGATGTGTGAAGTGAGCGGTGTACCATCAGATACGGCCGGGTGTTCCTCTCGCAACGACATACAGGAAGCTGGAGTAGCAGCCTCAGCAGGGACAACGACACAAGAACCAGGACTAGTAGCCTCGGCAGGGACTACGAAACAGAAAGACGACCTGCCCATTGGACGGCGTGTCCACTCCAAGCGGCGGCGATCAGCGCCGAAGAAGCTGTGGCAGGGAGACAGCAACGGAGAATCCAACGGCAAGGAAGACGGCGAAGACGAAGCCTCGGGGAGCGCGGACGAAGACGACAGCGCGCCGACCCCGAAGCGCGCGAGACGGAGCCGACTAAAGAAGCCGCGCAGACCGCGGAAGACGCCCTCTGGTGGCGCCGCCTCGCGTGACTTCGCGTGTCCCAAGTGCGACTTCACGGAGCGCGACAAGGAGCAGTACGACCGCCACTTGCGGCGCGAACACAACCTCACAATGTACATGTGCTCGGGCTGTCGGGCGCCGTTCCGAGATAAATACAAGCTGAAGCGGCACACGGACAAGTGCACTGCTGACAAGGCGAAGTCAACCGGCGATGATGTTATCTTTGCGACGTACATCAGCGCGAAGGTCTCGGAGGAGAACGCCGACAAATGCGCAGCGTCCAAGGAGAACACAGAGGACAGCTTCACGGAAGCAGCAGAGACGCCAACAAAGTTCAAGTGCAACGAATGCAGCTACGAGGGCTCAACCTACGAGGACATCAAGGAGCACCTGAGTGTGCACCCGGACAAGCATCCGGGCATCTGTCGCTTCTGCGGCAAGTGGTTCGCGTCGCGCTACAAACTGTGGCGTCACATGACGTCATCGGTGCACGACAAGGTGTCGGAGGAGGCGCTGCAGCGGGCGAAGGCGGAACTGTGGTCGCGCAAGATCTGCTGGCCGGTGACTGAGAACCGGAAGCGAGGCAATGTGAGCAACATGACGTGTTATACGTGCGTCATCGTATTCAAGACGAAGGCGTTGCTGGAGAGGCACGTGCGTAACGTTCACGCGCCGGAGAGGTTACGTCGTTTCCGCTGCGGTATGTGCAAGGGCCGCTTCACGAAGAAGCGCTTCCTCAACGACCACCTGCGCATCGTGCACGGCATGAAGGGTCTCGACCTCGTGTCACATTTCCGGTGTCCCGTCTGCAGTCGCGTGTTCAGCCAGAAGGGGCACATGTACCGACACCACGAGACGTTGCACACCCCGATCCAACAGGAGCCGTATACGGAAGTTGTGGATGATGTGCCGACTTCGCAAATAACGACCGAGATATCGGTTGACCAACAGAAGGGAGCCACTGCGGAAACGACCGGCGACAAACGCATGGACGAGGGGACATGCTTTACACGCAAGGACGGCGTCATCGTTGCCCTCGGCGAGAAATGGGTGACGGTGGAGCCGACGGTGTGGGACGAGGACGGGGCCGACGAGAAGGTTGAAGCGGGGTACAGAGACGTGCACGCGTGCTTCGTGTGCTGCAGACACCTGGAGACGAGAGAGAGCTACATGCGACATATCGAGCAGCACCGGGTGTGGGTTCCGCTCCCCGACGGGCCCCGACCGACCAACCTCTTCGACGCGACCACCCTAACCGTTGAGCTAACGACGTCGGCCGTGAGCAACCGTGACGACGTCCCGGCGACGACACAGCCACATGCGGACCGCGCAGACGCCGGTGCGGCGGCAAGCGAGGACACGTCTTCTGCACCGTCAACAACGGACTGCCACGAGGTCGTCACGGTAAGCTTCACGATCCAACCGGATATGCTGACGACTATAAATCGGAGCGCGCTGATCGACATGATGCAAGAACGCGATGACGCCAAACTGGGCGCACCGGCAGCGTCCTCTGGCGGGGAGTTGGCGGAGAAGGAGAAGACGCTGGAGGCGGCGGCCGCCATCGTCGACCTGAGTGAGCGGGCCGCCAGACTCGGAACCAGCGCCGTTGTTCCGACGACATCAAACCCCGACGATGTCCCCAAAGACGCGGCTCGTTTAAGTCGCACACACTGCGGCGCGACAGACTCGGAACGAGGACCAGGCGGGGAGGACGATCAGAATGTCCCCGCCTTCGATGCCGCCCGCAAAGGGGGGGACGAAACCGCCGTCCAGCAGTGCCCGTATTGCGGTAAGACGACGGCGAGTCTGGAGGCGATGCACTCGCACAAGGTTACCGAGCACAGGATCCAGACGGTGTTCCGCTGCGTGCAGACGACATGCGACAGGACCTTCGACGACATCGCCGCCTACCACGAGCATAGCCGCGTGCACAGTCAACTCGCTTTCATCTGCATCGTCTGCAATGCACACTTCGAAGACTTCTGCGAGATCCTCGCACACAAGAGCATGGCCCACCGCCACAACTACGACGGACATACGCGCCACAGATGCGCGCTGTGCAACACGAGTTTCTTCGGGACGAAAGCACCACCGACGGCTACAGACAGACAGGATTACTGCGCCGAATGCAGCAAGATCGTAGTCGGCGCCGTCCGGGAACAGGGAGCCGGCACCAAAACGCTCCTCTGCGACCAGTGTGGCGACACCTGCAAGAATCAGGAGGCACTAAAGCGGCACATGCGCAGTCACCGGGTGTCGCGCGTTCACCGATGCACGCAGTGCGAGGCGAGCTTCAACAAGGGCGAGCACCTACGGCGCCACCTCATCACGAAGCACAGCGATGACCGACCGTTCGCTTGTAAGTTCCCCGGCTGCGTCAAGTCGTTCAAGCGGCGCGACAAGCTGCAGGAGCACCACAAGGCTCACTCGGAGGTGCGGCCATACGTGTGCCTCATCTGCGACCGCGCCTACCGCTACCGCGAAGGACTCCGATACCACGAGAAGACGCACGGTCGCGAGTCGAAGTACCGCTGCGACACTTGCAGTCGCACCTTTCTGCGGCCGGGGCTACTGCAGGAACACGTGAAGGCCTTCCACGACGACACGAAGAAGGCGATTCACGTGTACGCGTGCAGCGTGTGTAATGCGAAATTTCCCCGCCCAGAGCGGATGAAACGGCATATGGAGAACGAGCATAAAACCCGAGTTGAGTGGAAAATTTACTGCAGGCATTGCAACATGGGCTTCCCGGGAGCACGCAGTCTGCGGTCCCACGAAGAGCGACAACACCGATCAAAGATGACGGGCAACGACAGCGACTTGTGGGTGAGCGAGCGCCCTGCAGAGAAGACCGACGGTGTTCCAAAGCAAATTGTCCTCATTCCAGCGGTCGACAAACACCCTTCGGTGACTGTGAACGAACAGTTGAAGCAAGCGATATTCGATCGACAGCGGGCTCTCGCAGTAAAGGCAACACCAGACACGGCGCAGGGAAAATACACGCCGACATTCTCCAGCATTGTTGACCAGCTGCTGTCAACGGAGTGCGCTGCGGCCAACGATGGACAAGGTGACCAGAATGTCAGGCTGCACGTGGTCGGGCCTCTATCGCCGGGTGACGTCACCGCGGCGTGCGGTAACGCGACGTCAACACCCGCTGCTGTGAGCCTCCCGTCTCTGACGACGTTGCAGCCGGTGCTGACAACGCATGGAGCGGGAGATGTCGGCCACGGGATCCAGAGTGCAGCCACGCGGAACGACAACGATCAGCAGCTACACGGTCAACACGTAGCACACGGGTCGTCCATGTTGGCATGTCCAGCGGTCCTGCACCAGGTGTCAGACACCCAGACAAGTCGACCAGCTTCCATTGGCCAGCAGTCCGTCCCGCCGGTTGGGATGACAGGCGCCGCTCAACAGGTGCACGTGATGGGCGACACGTTGACCGTTCCGGTGCTCCTCCAAGGACAGACACACGAGGTACCTTCTGGGATGCTGGTGGTTCCAATCCAGCAGCTTCCACTGGTTGGCATGACGACGACAGACCCACACGGCGGAGCACTACCACTTGCCTGGCAACTTGGTCATGTCAATAGCGACACTAAGCAAGGCTTCGAGAACCAGCCACGTGTGTGGCCAGGTGGTGATCAAAGCGACGTGGCGGGATCGAATCCATACTCTGGACAAGCAGCTTCGAACAAGCCGCCCTGCCAGGCCGGCGAGGACCCGTCGAACCAGCCAATGCCCGCCCAGCAGATAGTTGCCGTCTTGAACCAACCACCGCACAATATCGTCACCGTCTTGAATAAGGCATTGCCGAATCAGGCTGTGTTTGCATCGTTGAATCACCCTTCGCAGAATCAGGCCATAGCACCGCAACAATCCCCTAGCCTGGTCCAATCGCCACACAGTCAGAACACCGAGGCACTGAACTCCATGCAGAACACGGTCTGGGTGTCAACCTTGAACAAGACAATCGTGGTGACCCATCCAACGAACACAGCATTGAATCTGCCAGTACAAAGTCAAACTTACAGTGCTTCTGTCAGCCAAATGCTCCAAAGTCAGCCTGCAATGACAAGCTTGGGTCGGGATGTACAGAGTCAGTCTGTGGTAGCTGCATTCAGCCACTTTCTGCCGAGTCAACCTCGCATGTCAGTCGTGCAGCAACCGTCGCATTCATATGCTGCAGTCGAAGCCTCAAGCCAGCCGTCAAAGAATCAACCGCATCAAGCAAGTCAGTTTGGGTTTGTAGGTCTGAACCAAATACCACTGAGCCAACTGTTAATTGCACCATTGGATCAGTCAGCGTTGAGTCAGTCGAAACTACCTAGACCAATGGTGGTGTCACAATTAAACCAACCGCTGAGTCAAGTAGGGATGTTAGCATCACAAATTGGATCACAAACACTTGGTCAAGTAGGGATGTCAGCATCACAAAGTGGACCACTAATACTGAGTCAAGTAGGGATGTCAGCATCACAAAGTGGACCACAAACACTTGGTCAAATTGGGATGTCAACATCACAAAATGGACCACTGATACTGAGTCAAGTAGGGATGCCAGCATCACAAAATGGACCACTAACACTGAGTCAAGTACGGATGTCAGTATCACAGAGTGGACCACAAACACTGGGTCAAGTAGGTATGTCAGCATCACAAAGTGTGCTAAAAATACCAAATCGATTAGAAATGTCAGCATCACAAATTGGACCACAAACACTGGGTCGTGTAGGGATGTCAGCATCACAAAGTGGACCACAAACACTGGGTCAAGTACGGATGTCAGCATCACAAAGTGGACCACAAACACTGAGTCAAGTAGGACTGTCAGCAACACAGAGTGAACCACTAACACTAAGTCAAATACGGATGTCAGCATCACAAAGTGGACCACAAACACTGAGTCAAGTAGGGATGTCAGCATCACAAAATGGATCACAAACGCTGAGTGAAGTAGGGATGTCAGCACCACATGGAATACGATCGGCGCTGATTCAAGTAGGGATGTCGGCGCCACAGAGTATTCCACAAACCCCGAGTCGAGTAGGGGTGTCAGCACCCCTTGCCGTACCACTGACGTCGAGTCAAGTAGGGGTGTCAGTGTTGAACCTACCACAGGTGACCAGACTCTGTGTTCCAGTTGATAACCCACAAACGGTTCCACTGCTGCCATTACCGAGACCAATCCAACAGTCGTGCGTTACCCCAGTCTGTAGTCCGCGGTGTCTGGCGTCCACCCCGAGGGTAATTCACTATGCTGCCCCGGCAGCCAACAGCAGCATGCCGGCAGCGTTATCGTTCACCAGTCAACCGTCTCTGAAGACACCAGCGTTATCCAGCGCAGTCGTGTTACCCAATGCAACGACTCCCTTAGCAGAGGACACGCAACGGAAGGTTGAGGGAAGACCTGCCATAAGACCACAGGAGTCCATGCCAACAGTGACACGTGACCACAGAATAGAGGCGTCTCCATCTACTGCTCCACTGATTGGTGTAACACTCGCATATCGCGCTGGTCAGAGTACTTCCGGTACACCAGCGACGGCCACAGCACAGTACACCAGTGCTGCGACATTATCTCATGCAGTACACGACAGCGTGAGCTGTGGTGACGGCACACGGTTGCCTGGTATCGTGCTTCAGCAATCACCAACGGCAACGACGCAGCCATGGTGGTCGCCGTTCAACGTGCCACTAACAACCATCAAAGGTGACGGGACCTTGCCCAGCGCCCTGATGCCTGAAGTGCCGCCGCCACCACAACCACAACCCAAGCAGATTGCAAATGAAATGGAAGACCACATGACACGACTGTCTCAAGTGCTGAGCATTCTTACCGAGACGTCGAGCATTCAGCAGACCCTTGCAGACCAGAGCACACCTAACCTCGTGGTCTCGGCTGCATCTGGGCCTAGCATTCACGCCGATCAAATAACCGGCAACGACCTTGTCACTCCAGCTCTCAGAGGCCAGATCTGCTCTACACTCCACGAGAACAACACCCCGGTGCCTGTCGTGAACATTCCGCTTAGTGGTCTGGTGATACCGTCTGGGGAGATTGCAACTACTCAAAGTCCCCAGTCTTCGAGATCGTTGGGTAGCGCCATAGCGACGTCGTGTTACGGGACAGGATCTACGACAACAGTTACGGAGAGTGTGGCAACGCCGACCACTGCTGCCAGCCCCCTGAATCTCTTTTCAGGAACCTCAACCATTGCTCCGACACAGACGGAGCAAAAGGACGCCGCAGCTCACGTGGTACTGCCAGCCGTAACCCTGCTGCCGAACGTGCTTCCATTCCAGAACATTCCTGGCTATGAGGCCTATTCAAACTTTTAAGGACGGTACTGAAAACACCAACTGCTTGAATCATTCCCAGTAACAGCATTTTGACGATACTTGTATGCTTTAATTTGCTTATGTACATAACATCAAGTGTCGTTGACTCTACTTTTGGTAATTAAATTAAGTATTAGTATCAAAGAATTTGTTTATGAAGTTGGAAGTAGGTTTGTTCGAGATGTTGCCAAGTTAAAGGATGATTGCAGAAGTTCACAAAGTTCCGAAACATTACGTATGGGATGGTTTGGACATCACCACGAAGGATCTAATGCAGAATATAGTGCCACAGCGTTGCCACCTGGCGAATGAAATAGCAGTTAATGCAAATTGACGCTAATGGCAATTTTGGATTGTAAATTCGTAACTACCACATCGCGGTGGTGAGTAGCGATTGTACCAATACTAAACGCATAAAGTGTTTTAAACTTTGTAACCTTATGAGACCATCTACACACCAAAGATAATTTGAATTTCATGTATTTTCTCCTCCTGTTGGCGATGTCTACTTTCACACATGAATATTTATAATGAGCCCAAATCACGTTGGATTATTTTATACAGTTTCATTAAAAACTTTAAAACATTTTAATTAATGAAACGGTGTGTGGTGAAAAAGTCTTCACGAAATGGTTACATTACATTCGATATTTAAAAAGGCAAATGTAAATAACAGAGAAAGCAATATTAAATGCAACAAAGTCCATATTTTTTCTATTAAAAGAGAATTCAGTCATCAATTAAAATATCACCATTAGGTCAGTATACTTTCAGAAGCATACTTTCTGATAGCAGATTGACCGACTCTGTTTATATTTTGTTCTTTGTTTTTGTTCTTTGAATTGTGCTACAAATCATTGACACAGTGAGAAATCAACATATTGATGTAGGTAAATTATATTCAGATCAATAAAGTTATATACATAATTTCAATTAACTATCATAGGTGTCATTTGTTTACTTATGACTGACTACATTTGTAATTTCTTGGTGACTACTGTTCTAGTAAATTCCAAAGAGATTATGTAGAAAAAGTTAATGCAATTTTTGATTTGATACATCATGTATTATATTTAAAGGGAAGTTGCCTGTTCTCATGTTTTATATTATTAATAAAATGGTCTTAAGGCTACAGTAAATCACGTACTGGCTGGCAAATTGCCTTTACCTAGTAATAAGCCAGAAACCACAAAAAAAAAAAACCTATCCAGCTTCGATCATCTAGTTCTGACCTAGTTTTTTGTTTCTAGAGTCAACACTAACATTGGAACTAGGGATTTTTCTGTTGCTGCACCAACTCTTTGGAATATGCTCCCTCTTAGTGTTAGATCAGTTGAAAATATTACAAAATTCTGTCGTCATTTAAAAACATCTTTACAACCTTGCTTATCCACCGTAGCTCCCTAGCGCCTTGACCCATCTATTGAAAACTGGAATACTACTTACGGATTTTGAGATTGACCAATCCTTTTGTTTTGATGTGCCTCTGAGCTTGATTTCCAAGGATTTAGGCGCAATAGATCTTATTATTATTAACAATGTTCACAATTTGAATTTTTCTGCCTGTTAGTATTTACCACCATGGCTGATTCTAAGTAATGGAACAGACACCATCCCTTTAAAACATAAAAGTGTCATGTAATTAATGTTTTCTGAAAGTTGGTTACAGGCTGTTTAGTGGCAGAGATTAGTAAGCCCACAATACACCTCTGCTTCCAGATCTTTTTCTCTGTAAGCAAAATTTTGCTAATTTTGTTGAAGTGCAGCCAAAAGAGAAGCGCACGCGAGCTGTATTAGGTGTCATCTCTGTAAATGATGTTGTGCCAAAGCAAATTGGAGCCTGCATGTCCAGATCAGAGCAACTATCGGCCTCCACCATTGCCTGCTTTGCCACTGATAAGACTCCCGCGATTCCAGTGTACTAATTTTTCATAAATATTAATGGTAGCTGATGTGTATCGTCCTCGGCTTTATTCTTATCAGTTATCTTGCATATTAGCCCCTGCTTTGGATGTCACGTTATCTATCTCCTGTGAAGAAAAAACACCAGTGGATATGTGGGCAGAAAGAAACAAATTGGTGCTTTGATGGTGTCTATAAAATGACTGCACTTTGCGCTGGAGTCACATCCTGCCAATCTTCAACAAGTGTCATTTTCTGAGGCTTGTGGGAACATCCTATGTTTGAAAATGTATTTTCGTATTTTAATAATGATTCTTAAACATCTGTGTTGCATGAACTGACCGTTCCCCAGATGTAAAGACAGGAGCCAAAATTTTGTTATATGGTACACCGATTCCCATGGGAAATACAAAAACTTAAGAATAAACTTTATGAAATTATTTTGCAACATAAAACAGACTGTGGATATTATTTAAACTGTTCAAACACTACATATCTGGTCATCAAACTGGATTTGCATATTTCATGGGCTAAACTAGTTGGGGATGCAGGTGCAGACACGAGGAGTGACAAACCTCCACAAATACACGATGACATATACAAAGGACATTAATACCCGGTATTACCCATGTCAGATTCGGGAAGTTCAGAGGATTCATTGAAACCCTGTTTTTGAGTTCTCCAAATCAAACTTTCTAGATTAATATGTTGAAACAAATGCAAATTACACACCAACATCAAAGCCTCAAATGAGCATGAAAAAACCAGCCAGAGAATAGATTTTCGACTTTTTATTTTGCACATCCAACCCACAGTTTGCATTACACAAGACGAGGTGCTTTAGTTATTAAAATTATAATCTGGGGATACGTCAGGACTGATACCAATCTGTAAGTGTGCATTTTGTATAATTCATCCCAAAATAATTGAAAACATTGTTGAAAAAATTGGCTTTAGCCCAAAAACCAAAAATAAGTTACCAGTAATATAAATACAACATTCACACTTTCTGGTACTTTCATTGATGTGGCTTTTAATATGACTTTAAAATATTCCGGCTACAATCACATACACCCCAGATTGATGTGTACGGTATAACATTAGTGGAACAAAATAGCACAGAAGATGCGGTGCGGTAGACACAGCAATGCAAAATAATGTTGTCAGCCCTTCAATGTATCAATACCAGTGTGTCATCCACACGTATAGTCTGAAATATGTCCAAGCACAAACAAAATATACTAATAAAAGCTAAGATATAGCAACAATTGTCATTATATGATCTAACACAAACAAAACAAGGCTGTGAACACTAAGACAGAGTTGTATTACTGTTAGCCATTTTACGAAATAACTGCCACTATACAAGTTATATAAGTCTCGAAAAATACATTTCACAGTATAAATATAAAAATATGCCATTCTAATATTACAATACTGCAGAGTTTAATTTTCCTAATGTATAATTTTTCAATAATTATCACATCATTGTAACAACCTATTTTTAATTTAGTCACAGAAGTCAATAAAATATTATAACAATGTCCTTTTAGAGTAGGCTGTAATGTTTCCTAAACAAATATATAACAAACGTTTATTACAATAGGCTTCTTCTACTGCTTTTATAAGATGTACAGTCATACCACAATAAAATAAGAGATAAAAATATAACATTTCATCACATAAGTAGTCATGATATGATACGAATTTACGCATTTTACCATAATGTAATTTTATCATGTCAATGTTTTCCTTAAACGTATCGACTGAACAGAACGTTGTACATTAAGACTAAACAACAATTTTTAAACTAAGATATTTTCACCATTCCAATAATATATAAAACACAATTCTACTTAAAAATCACTTGAAACTGAAATATATTATTCTTAATTGTAGGTGGTAAAGTTCCACTTCTTCACCTGTCGTCTGTTTACTACACTTTACATGTCTTATATTGTAATATGACATTTCATATGCTGTATCACAGAAAAGTATTTACTCATTTTATCAGTAAAATATCAAAATACATTTCTGCACAACACGTCATCAACTCGTACGTTCTTATGTTAGACCTAAAAAGCCAGAACGTCAGATAGACATTAGCAATATAACTCTTCTGGATTTCCACTCCAAGTTATCGCCAACACAAAACTATACATTCACCCTACAGTTGCAAACACTGTATGGGAAGTTGCTGAAATTAAGACATCCTTACACAAAGTATCTATCTACCGTCAATAAACACAAGCCTATCTTGGATGCCATGCTTACTACATAAACAAGCATTATGTATACCGGTATTTATTAAATAACTGCAACTAACGTATAACATCATGGTCAATCTGCAATAAGAGTTTACACAGAAGGATGTAACAATCAAGTGACTTTCAATGGATTGGCTCAAGCCATCTTGCTGTGTGTAGTGCCACCTATTGACTAGTTTAGAAGTGGTTTCTGCAATGGTCGCCAGGTGACAGCACACACAGCACAACTTATCCAGGCAAATTAAAGGCAGGTTGTTTATTCCATTCAGAAATGGTAATTATTAGCAGGAAGTTCGCTGAACGAGTTGTACTTAGACCCATAGAAACCAGCCAATTGCGGTTACAGTTGTCTGTTCTTGTAGCAACTGTGTTTACTAACTGAATGGTTTGTGTACCTTTCGCGGGCACAACTATCAAATTGCAGTGTCAGGCATATTAAACACAATTTGGTGGGCTACATACGTTAAACATTTATTTTTGTGTTAAGAATGTTGAGGAGCATACAGCCTTGCTTTAATGCTATTCACCTCACCCCCAGCAGATCTACCAGAAACGTATTAAAAGCTTTACCCTGCATAGCCTCTTATGCAACCACAGGTGAAACAAGATGGTTTTGGGGAGATGACACCAGAATTTCTCATTTCTCCTGTTTGCCTGTACCAACAGAACTTTCAACAATACTCATGAAAAATACAGCTGGCTACTGCAGGTGTACGCATGCCACCCAACTAGGGAGACCAGGTGTACTAGCTGTTACAAGTAATTCTGGCGCCCTGCTACCCACTCCAGGATAATTTTCAAATACAACTCCGAAGGGAACCCCATTAGGTCATGTTTTCCTTCGATTAATTTATGTCGGCTTACGACCATTTAATAGTCGCATTCTTGGGGAATAATCTCGGGCAATTATCCGGGGGTAAGCCTTTTGCAACACCTGGATAAATCATCGAATCCAGTCACCATGGGAGACACCACCATCTAACTGGATCCGTTGTCGAAGGGTGAGTTCTCCCTGGACGGCTTCTCACGGTACTCGATGACAAAGTATCCCAGCATGCCGAGAGTGAGCATGAGGAGAAGAACGATGATCTTTACATAGACACAGGTGGCGCCACAGTAGCTGAAGGCGATGATGAAGCCAACGGACTCCCACAGACGGTAGTTGGTGAATGCTGCCTCTCGCTTCGAGCGCACGAAGATTCGACTGTAGAAGGCTGAAACACAATAACAGTACAATATGTGACAGCAGTCGGTGTGAAGTGGCATGCCACAGTCGGTGTGAAGTGACATGCCACAGTCGGTGTGAAGTGACATGCCACAGTCGGTGTGAAGTGACATGCCACAGTCGGTGTGAAGTGACATGCCACAGTCGGTGTGAAGTGACATGCCACAGTCGGTGTGAAGTTGCGAAATGGAATTGTGTACCTTTTTGGATTCCAACGATCATCAGCTTTAAAATGATACCTGATTTGTTGAAATACCTTCAGTAGTTTTTGATTTGTTGCTAAGATTGAGGCAAATTTTTAAAAGTGACGTTTTCAGAAATAAGGTCATTTTCATAAATTTTTTCTGTTGTTTTATTAGTTTTGAATTTGATGGGACAAATTGATGGGACATGACCCTGGTCAGCTGTTTTTGGCTTGTCTACAGAATAGGCCTGTGTCACTTAAATACCCAGTTCGCTGTGACGGGTCACATGTGTGTGACGGGTCACATGTGTGTGACGGGTCATATGTGTGTGTGACGGGTCACATGTGTGTGACGGATTGCGATGGGTGAGGTACATTTTTGAGTTATGAGCCACATGTTGAAGGGCAACATTCCAGTTTGACCATGACACCAGTGTCACCCATGTACATCACTTTTTGTAAAGTGATGGATGGATGAACTGACCCACCTGAAGAATTCAAGTTTTCAGAAAAAGGTCTTTATAGTTAAAAAAAGTTTAGTTCTTATATAGCGCAGTATCCAGTCCCCAGGACTGCTCAAAGCGCTTTACACTTTACTCCCTGGCAGACCTGTTCAATCGAACACCATCTCGACTTCTCTGAGAAACATTCAGCAACGCTGCAATTAATGCGCGAAGACTGTTCATAGAAATATCTACCACTGTCTATAGCCATGTACTCATCCAAACAACATAGAGTGAATGAACTTGCCCAAGGTTCAACACTGCAGCACAGGATTTGAACCCAGGTTCTCTCGATTGAGTCTGTTGGTCCAGCCACTCCACTATGCACTCCATCAGTTAAGCATTCCCATTTCAAATCACATTCCACTTGATTCAAAAGATTCATAAAAATAGTTTTACGATACTAATAAGAAACTGTATTATTCAAAGCAGTGGCAAATTGTTTTGTTTCTAAAAATGGAAAAAAGCCAAAAATTGCTATTTTCCTAACACGGGTGTAGTTTTTTCTCAGATTTGCCAAACATTTAATCACATTTAGAACTTGTAAATTTGAATGGTTTATTAGGTTTCCTACCTTAGAGGTGTCTAATCAGTTCATCAGACATATTGATTCAGAAAATAATTATACCTATCTACTCTTGAATTGACTACTATATGCTGTGCAAATTTTGTATTTACTTTATGAAATCATAAAATTATTCAATCAGTTTTGGCCCAACAGAACTGAAAAAGGGAGAGGGACATTGACTAAGTAAAGCTCACCTCCATATACTAATTATTACCCTGATGGTGGCAACTATCAAACTCAAAGAGGCTTTTCTCAACCATTAACAAACTTCGTAGTGTTTCTTACAAGTAGCAAAGCATAAACAAATTAATTAATTTAGGCAAGATTCAAATCATAGTTATTGCAAATTGTACCTGTTAACACATTTTATTTAAACTGGCAAACCGTTCTAGCTGAGCCATTGCCAGTTGTACCAGTGACACTGCAGAGGTACAAAATGTCTGGATGTCGACAGCTTTAAAGGGAATTAGCCTGCATAGTAATCTGTACCAGGACATCTGCCGTGTTGAACATGGGAAAATTTGAAATTGTTGAACATCAAAGGGCATTGCAGTTAACTCAGCCCGCCTCGGCATTATTACAAAAAAAGTTTGTTTTGAAACTGGATGTTTTGTTTACCATTTGAACATGCTCCGGGGGCCTGTCTTCCAAACTACGCAAATTATTACGGGCTTATTAAACACAATTTATCAGGCAGTACGCTTTCAACATAGTTATCATATTTAGTCTTAAGAACATTATATTAATTAATATATCTAATCAATGAAGAACTAGGAACAGACTGGCTCTTTTCACTGAGCAGATGGAGTCAGGAGTGAAGATGTGAGGTCCTTACTGTTGATCTGTGTCTGCCAGGCAGCGTCCGCGATGGCCCAGAGAACAGCAAACACAAGGAACATGCTCGGAACCAGCGGCTGCAACTTCCACGTGACGAGGAGGCTGCACTGGATGAGGGCTCCTGCAAGATCAAGGCTCAAGGTCAAAACTGTTATTAGCGTCAATATTCACGTCACATGTTTCACTCACTAGGTGGGGGCCAGTGAAATAATTTATTTCCCCGCAAGTCTGACAGTAATGACTACACCCCCACTGACATAATGCTTGGCACGTGTTGGGACTGGAAGCGAATGTGACTGGCCCTAAGTTATCAAGTTTAATCCTTTAGAACTTGACCGCTCGAAAGCATCCGGACGCCTGTTCCCTCAAGTGTCCAAAAGCGTCTTTTTTGTTTTGACAATGCGTGGAGGTGGCGTCATCTACTGGATACTTATGTAGCTTGTGTCGCTGGATTCTTTAGTGTGTTGGGAGTATTTGTAATATGGCTTTGCATTGGAAGTTTTTGAATGAGTTCCGTTTGAAAATATCAAATGACAGAGTTCATAGATACACATTGCATTCTACACAGACTCGGCCCGACACAGCGTCTCGCGTTTCCCAGATTTAATTTAAAACTTGAATAGTATATTTAGCACTGTCTTGTGTAGAATTCAATTAAAGTTGCTTTATGCTTGGTAATACAGTCACCTCGCAATTAAGGTCACCCTAGAACAGTCCCAACTCCCCAATTAAGGACGCCTTTGAACAGCCCCAACTCCCAAGTTATTACCAAACAGTAACGTATAGGAATTAGTTCTGCTAATAAGGTCACCTCGCTATTCAGGTCACTTTTGTCCAGTCCCAAGGGTGACCTTAATAGGGAGGTTCCATTGTACCTTCAAAATAAGCACAATTTACAATGTTACGAAACAAAGTAAAAAAATCTAAATGTAAAAAACTAGGTGCACCAATAACATAGTGATTGTATGGGGGCTGGGCTACAGACGTACCAAGGATGAAGATGGGCAGCCGTCCGGTGTACTTGGTGACACAGCCCAGCCCGATGCTGGAGGCTGAGTTGACGAGGCCGTAGCAAATGAGTACCATGATGAGCATCCACACGCCCGAGGTACACGTCACCTGGTCCTGGGGAGATGATGGAGATGTAATAGTTAAATAGTACATTTATTATCACAATCTTAACTAAATATACATATATAGGTATTTATTTTAATTAATGTATTATTATAATTAATATCATTATTGTTAATAGCTTGTATATGTGTTTATTTGTTTTTCTTTATTTGTTTAAGACAATATAGTTGATTTTATTAGTAGAAGTGTAGTAAATTGATATACTGCATATTGTTTTGCACATGAATATTTTAAAATATGTATGTTTTTATGTTATTAATTTATTTTTAATGTATCCACTGCACAGCGCCCCAGAACAATTATTTGGATGGGGCGCTATATAAGAATTGTATTATTATTATTATTAAGATGCCACAGGGAGACAGACACCAATGTCTACTGAACGATTCCACACATGCACCTGCCAACTTTAGTGTCAAAATCCAGAATATTGAAAACCTACAACTGCCCCCCCCATTTGTGCTCCCAAAAGCCTCCAACTGCACCTCTCTTGAGGCTCGCAAAAAACTTTCCAACAGTCCAACTGCACGCCTCTTCAGACTACTACAATCTGGAAGGCCGGGATTTACACAACAAATCCAGGAGACTCCCCCAGGAGGGTTGGTGGATATCCATACATTTAACAGTTTCCTTAGAATGTTTATCCCCACCACTGCTTAGGACCAGTGAGCTGCAGTTTAGTAGGTGGTGAGTTCATATGTCGCTAGATGGCAGCACAAGGCAGACGTTTCTTAGTAATTTGAATTGTCACTAGGTGGCACCACATTTTGTTATACCTTATTAGGTAGTTGTTTTTAGGTCAGATGATTTTGATAAAATATGCTCTTTTTTGAGATTTCTTCATTAATTAGTTTGTATGAATTTAGACTATGTAATGAGTAATTAATAAAAACAACATAACATTGGCGAGAACCTGAAAAATCACTTCAATTGCAAATGTTAACTTTTTAAAAAGTGGGCTGCATTGTAGAAACAAATCAGAGCTTAGCGTAATTCCAGGAAAATACATTTGGTTGGTGGAGCCACAGACAGAAAAAAATCATTCAACCTCTTGGAAAACCCTTCCTCTATGGATCTTTATGCGGGGATCTCTCAATCATTTGGAAAACCCTCCCTCTATGGGTCTTTATGCAGGGATCTCCCAATCATTTGGAAAACTCTTCCTCTATGGGTCTTTATGCGGGGATCTCCCAATCATTTGGAAAACCCTTCCTCTAAAGGTCCTTATGTGGGGATCTCCCAATCATTTGGAAAACCCTTCCTCTAAAGGTCCTTATGTGGGGATCTCCCAATCATTTGGAAAACCGTTCCTCTAAAGGTCCTTATGTGGGGATCTCCCAATCATTTGGAAAACCCTTCCTCTAAAGGTCCTTAGGTGGGGATCTCCCAATCATTTGGAAAACCCTTCCTCTAAAGGTCCTTATGTGGGGATCTCCCAATCATTTGGAAAACCCTTCCTCTAAAGGTCCTTATGCGGGGATCTCCCAATCATTTGGAAAACCCTTCCTCTAAAGGTCCTTATGTGGGGATCTCCCAATCATTTGGAAAACCCTTCCTCTAAAGGTCCTTATGTGGGGATCTCCCAATCATTTGGAAACCCTTCCTCTAAAGGTCCTTATGTGGGGATCTCCCAATCATTTGGAAAACCCTTCCTCTAAAGGTCCTTATGCGGGGATCTCCCAATCATTTGGAAACCCTTCCTCTAAAGGTCCTTATGCGGGGATCTCCCAATCATTTGGAAAACCCTTCCTCTAAAGGTCCTTATGCGGGGATCTCCCAATCATTTGCTTGAGCCAGCATGGAAGGTCTGGGTGTTAGCTCCTGAAACTGCGGCTAATCCTACTGTAAATCGCATGCATTAAATTAGGGCAATACAGGAATATTGAGCAGCAGGTGGCATCATAGACCTTTATGTGTAACAGATCACTATGGTTCAGACATTAAGGGACATTTTCTTGGTATGGAATTATGAGTATCATGTTAAAGGGTCAACATTTCAGTGGCATCCGTATAAGTAAATTTGTTGCGAAGTTATGTGTGGTTGAATTGAATTGAAGAATTGAAGTTTTTAGACAGAAACTGTTCATCAAAGTTAGATATTTCCATGTCAAATCATATATAATTCAATCTAAAATACACTTTTTCAAGATGATAACTCCAAACAGTATTATTAAAACTGGTATTAATTTGATTAAGTTTTTTAAAATGGAAAAAAAAAAAATCGATACTTTTACCCTACAAATGTATTTTGGCTTTCCGTGGTTTTGTGAAATCGTTGCAGCCTGCCATAAATATGAGCATCTATGTGTACCTGGGCTATATCACCGAAGAAGAATGCCTGCGATTTCATATTATTACATGTGACCTGCCACAGGAAGTATGTATTACTGGTATGTTGCAAAATTGTGATATGGACTTTTGGACCTTTTTTTGGAGTCCATAGATCATTAGCTTTAGAATGATACCTCACTTGCTTGAATATCTTCAGTAGTTTTTTATTTATTGCTAAAATTGATGCAAACTTAAAAAAGTGACATTTTGAGAGACAAGGCTATTTTGATTCATGTTGTGTATTATTTTTAATACAATTGTTCATAAATGCATATATTTTATCAGTTACGGATTATTTATCTAGGAAAATAAACTGGACATTAACAGATGAGATTATAAATTACACTTTTTACAGTCGAAATCCCAAAATTGACTGGACATGACCCAGACATCTGTTTTTGGCTTGTGTGTAGAATTAAGATTAGGCCTACGCAACTAATACCCGGTTCACGGTGGCAGGACACACTTGTCAACATTGTTGTTGCGTACCTGGGCGATATCCCCAAAGAAGAATGCCTGCTGGAGCCCGGAGTAGACGCTCAGTGGGATAAGAAGAAGCTGGTTGATGTCGCGCCACTGGAACGCGGTGGCGAAGAGCATGCTCCAAGAGCACGATCTGTCAATGCACTCTGTTGCTGGCTCCTCCGAGCTGTAGTCCTGGCGGTAGGCCGTTGCAAGACCCGCCTTCTCTGAGCTCGACGACACAGCTCTTGCATCTGGGGAGTCGTTGTCCAGGAGGAAGACGATGACAATGACGGCAAAGATGCTGCTCGTGAGGTAGAGCGCACACAGGATGTACCACTGCAACAGACGCAAGGGACAATTCATACATCACTGTTAAAGATGAACAGCATTTATAGCATTTTAAAAACAAACACACTTTTTCATAATAATACTAAGGTAACTTCTTTTACGCCTAAATCCTCGGAGGTGCATCCGTACAAAATGGTTGGTCAATCTCAGAATCGATAAGCAGTTTTAAAGTCGTCAACAGATGGAGCGATACAATGTGAATGTATCTAAAGGATATTTATCACATTTCGGAATTAACTAGATATTGCAGTTTGGTCCGTAAGCTGGCACATGTTCAGGATGGTTTCTTACCACATTTTGTCCTTTTTATTTTATTTATTTATTAATTAAATATAGTATGCATTAAATATAAAATTATAAGGATAACACAAGAAACTGCAGCCATTTATGACAAAGTAACAAGACTAAACTAATAAATCAATTAAAATCTCTAAAACATTCTCAAAATGACACCTTACGTGAAAAGACACCACTTCCTCCCTTTCATTCACACTATTAGAAAATCCATTTATTATTAGATATAAGTAATAAAACCCATCATTTGTATGTGTAAACAAAGTGACCCAGTCTGGTCCAACGAACGAGACAGTAGACGAGGCGAGGGTTCATGTATCACATGACACAGCAACAAACAGGAAGCAAGCTAATTATAATATTAATTAATGTTCAATCAGTGGTGTGATCTAGAAGTTAGAATTACTTCATATAGGAAGTCTCTAACATCCTGCCACTTTTGCAGCTTTAATTACTGAATTAGTCATTCTATCTCCAGTTAAAAATAAACAATTGCGGAAACATACTTTGAAATTTTAGATGCTGTTTATTATTAGTTCTCAGAGTTCTTGAACATCTGTAGTGAAGAGATGTTGGTTTAGCAAGGAAATAATAACCAAATATGTGTTTGCAGTTTCCGACATCCAACATGTTTTGTTAAAAATGGGCCAAGAGGCCCTGAAGTCCTTTGGACTAATAGTCGATATGTGACCCCGGCTGACCAAATGAGTGATAAGTTGGAAAAATTGTAACATTGTTTTCTTACATTCTTGTAAAGGTTGGATAGGGTGCTTTACATAGTTTAAAAAATTATGACTGCTACAAAAATTGGCGAAGTTATGGAGCATTGAACATGGTAAGGGTCAAAAAGTGAAAATTAAGAAAACGGCTATTGAAGTTTTATATTATATATGCAAATGGATTGTATGGAAATATTACATGCACAACATTCAAATGTGGCACACAGTATGTAATATGTATGTTATGTTGCAATGATACAGTGGACGTACAAATGTGCTGCTACAAAGACTTATCAAGTTATGCCAGATTATGTCTTTATGTCTTTATGTGTAAAACTAAGAGGACAGATTATTTGAGAGCAAAAGGTAGACTAAAGAAAATTTAAAATGACAAAGCTAATGCAGAGTTAAGAGAATTGGCTAGTGGGTGTATAAATGCTTTATAAAACAAATATCAAAATGCTACCATAAACAGTTACATGAAAACTTGTGCAACCTAAAACATAGCAAGCCTGCAGAATATTGGGATATACTTAATAAAGTAAGTAACAGCAGTGAAAATGTGGAAATATTTCACTGGATAAGTTTATGAACCACTTTGAAAAACTCGGTGAAAAACCTAGTAAGTGTCTGCTCTGCCTGTGACCAATTAAAGATTAGTCAAGGTCTTAGTCTTAATGGAACAATGCAGAGTGGAGTGAGGCTGGGCACAGTTTCTGGCACAATACACAAAATCTACTGTTGGGGGTGGTCTCAAGGGCCCTTCTCAAAACCACATCACTAGATAATATAAAACATTTGCACTTTGGGGGCCCCTGAGGTGCCCTTAGAATGAGTCAATCAAATACAGATTTCTTGTGTATAGTGGCAGCACCCTAAGATACATCTATGCAAAATTTAAAAAAAAGGTTGCTGAACAGTTTTTGAAAAAATAGGCAAAATGTGACAAATTACCAGCTTTTTGGGCCCTTGGGGCCCTACAGGGTCCTTAGAATGACGCAGAGTGATGGCAATAGTCCCTTAGACCTTCAGCCCAAAGGACTAAAAAACACTGCCACTAATTTGGATCACTCACTGCTGTATTTTGTACATTTCGTACCAGATTTAATTTCCTACCAACTTGTTAATGTGAATTTGACTATGGGTAGTCAAATGTACAAAACGAATATATATCACATACACTTCAATTCACAAGACATACTAAACTACATACGTCATTGTTGAACTGAATGTCGGCAAGAGGAACGTCGGTGGCATTTGTGGCGCCACCTAGCACCATGCGATTTCCACACTGTAGCTGCGCACATCCATTGAATTCAGCGATGTCTGTCACATTCATCTCCAGGTAGTCAGGTGGGGACAGCTGTCCCAGAACCAGACCAGAGAGGATCTGGCCTAGAACGTGGGCTGTCAAACAAACAAGAATGAAATCATCACTTTCGCATTACCCCTGGGTAAGTCCACATGAATCATTACTTACAGATGGGTAGTGGTTTGGTTTGATTGTGGGGGGGAATAAATAGATATTAGTGCACCTTGACACTAGTGTGGATTTCAGAATGAGGCTACGTAAAGTAAAAACAAGTAAAGGTACGTTCTTGTATAGAGCAGTTTCCAGTCCTCAGGACAGGTCAAACATCTTTACAATTTACTCCCTGGCAGACCTGTTCATTCGAACACTATCTCGACTTCTCTGGGAAGCATTCGGCCATGATGCAATTAATGTCCGAAGACTTATTCATACACAAATATCCACCACTGTCTATAGCCAGGTACTCATTCATACAGCTGAGTGGACTGGAGCAACGTAGAGTGAACAAGCCGGCCCAAGGTTCGAAATGGCTGCACAGGATTCGAATCCTGGTTTCTCTCGATTGAGTCTGATGTTCTATCCACTGCGGTCAAGTCTTGGCAGCCAAGTCACATCAGTTAAACCCGGTGGGTATGTACATATCATACGTGTACGTACATATCATACTGTGTATGTACATATCATACGTGTACGTACATATCATACTGTGTATGTACATATCATACTGTGTATGTACATATCATACTGTGTATGTACATATCATACGTGTACGTACATATCATACTGTGTATGTACATATCATACTGTGTATGTACATATCATACGTGTACGTACATATCATACGTGTACGTACATATCATACGTGTACGTACATATCATACGTGTACGTACATATTATACTGTGTATGTACACATTTTGGTATGCTATCCATGCCTCATTCTGTCAGCGGTTACATGCCATGGCCTGCTCTAGTCTCTGTTATAACCCAGCTAACCCCCTCACCCCAAGCATGATTAATGACCAGCCGCTGGATTGCAGTATCAAGAGGAATGTTTTCTGGACTGTTTAAACCCAGATCATTCACACTGGGGTTATAGGGCAGCCTGGGTGGTCAACACCCCTGTAGCAGGGGCACAGTACAGTGACAGGCACAATTACACTGACAAAAAGAACTAAGATATTTCTTATATTTCAAATTACAACATTTCTGCTTCCTGTGTGAGGTGCCAATGGGATAATTTTACTAACATTCGATGAGCTCATCAGCTCCATTTTGTTCAGTGATCTTAAATACTGAAAACAATCAACACCAGGATGCACCCATGGGACACTTTCACCGGTGTTTCAAGGAAATAGTGGCGACATTTTTTCATTTTTAAAAGCTCCAATAATTCAAAAACAGATTATGTTTTATGACGGATTTTCCGTGAGCTAGGTATCTTCTAGATGTCCCCCTGTAGCTCACACTAAGTGTTATTCCAAAACAATTTTGGGCAAACCCTGCTCTATGCCATGTATCATTCTCTCAAAGTAGTGCTGTAAAATGTACACACCTAACTATTACCTGAGAAATAAAAACAGATCGTAGAACAATAACAGCTGAAACTGTACATATAATTCAATACAAATATACAGTTTAATTAAAAAACTAAAAAAACACCAGAATATGTCGCTGAATATGATTGCAATTTTGTACTTTTCCTGCCATGTATGGTATGCCTCAGTTGAATTCCTGTCTTGTGCAAGACCATTGGCATGTCCCCTAAAGTCTGTAATACTGGCCAGACAGATTTGGGCAGTGAGACAGTCTCTGGTTTGCTAGGTGCTGGAAAGCGCCCAGGACTTTGGGAAATCCCAGGTTGTCAACATGTGGGTCACATTTCTGGATTAACCCAGATTAACCTGTGCTTAGATGTAGAGTTCAGCTGCAATCTGATCCTCTCTTAATTATCTTATCTTTGCCACTTTGTTGCTCCACTCAACTTGGCATTACTTCTAAAATGAATGTGTACTATTTTCTGTGATACGGTCTTATTTTCCAGAGTAATGAGTTCTGTTAATGTGAATCCACTGACCCATACTTAATATGCCATTTCTTTTAAATTATGTACAAAATAGATGTCCAAGGTTTTGTTTTCAGTTATTACAAAAGTATTTAAAAATATGAAATAAAATAATTGCCCAAAGTGACATGAATTTGTCCATTATGAAAGAAGACAAAACTAATGTCCAAGGGTTCATTCTTATTTACAAAAAGTGACTGCCCATTGTGATTATCTGTTATGCGTTTTTATTAACACGAAATTGGTGCATAATAAAAATATGATCTATTGATCCCAACTGAAGATGAATAAACAACAGAGCATGCATACTTTCACATGTACATTTTATCAAACAACACTTTGATGTAAAGATACAATGTATGTGCCTCGATTTATTATAATTTATTCTTCATATTACAATACATATAGTTTGAAGGTATAAATGCATGCAAAATTGCATTTAATAGGCACGTAGCATATTATGCAATTTATTTTTTTTCGCCTGCAAAAAACAACAACTCTGGTAGGCATTTCTGATGATGCCACAAGGAGGCAGGCCAGTAAATAGTGTGTAGTAATGCCTCCCCCCAATTTTAAGCCACCAAACTTAACCACAGCTAACATAATTTATGATTAGCTGCTAAATGTCCTACAAAAATGCAGCCCTTGCATCTGATGATAGTTATACTGATATTGACCCTAGAAAATGTGAGCAACACTTTGTCTTTGATGTCATAAATTTTGAGAGTGGATGACAGTTTGGGCTCAGCAATGTCCCTTAGGAATGGGACATCAATCAGTTCTTAGTGACATTCCCGGGTGTTTGGTGACACCCAGACAGGGTAGTGTGGAAAAAGAACTTGCTGGGGTGTTAGACAATTAAAGGCATTATGACATAAAGCTTTCATCACCCATTTTGACATTAAACCCATCTGACCTTGAACTCACTTAAAGTTCCACACATTCTCTACAAGTTCTACTATAAGATAAGAGCTGTGACAAGACTATAGCTGCGTTCACACTTACACTTTAGAACGGTTTAGTTAAAACGTTTTAACTAATCCAGTCAGAAAACAGACGTGTGAACGCGATTTAGCGCTAAAACGTTATAACTAAAACGGTTTAGCTAATCCACTTCAGTAGGTGGTTTAGTTAAACCGTTTTAGCTAAAACAGTTCAAGTTGCAAGTGTGCACGCAAGTGGATTAGCTAAAACGTTTTAAGCATGTCACAGTCATGCGCATTCGATCTTGCGCCTCATCGCTTCCTGTCTATAACGTAAACATAAACAACATTTTGGCACAATCATGTATTCGAGTTCGATCTATGCAAAATCTAAAGAAACGCAAGTGCGATGCAACAATTGGGACGATGGGGAAGTTTGGCTGTTACTGGAGTTGTGGGGAGACAATTGGGGGTAGTCCGATTTAGAAGGAAATATAATTATATATCGGTGCATTGCCAATCGTCTGAACCGCGACCTGAGCGAGGACACCGAAGTGGGGTCAGGGGGACGTCGTTAACAATTTTGTTATGCTAGCTTGCGCATGTGCGCATACCAACTTCCTCCTTAAAACGGTTTAGCTATTGCATGTGTGAATGCTCACTATTTTCAAACATGAACCGGTTTAACTAAAACTGTTTAGCTAAACCGTTTTAATTTTTTAACATAAACAAAAAAGTGAAAAGAAAATCAAAGGTTTGCATGCTGTCAGGATTGAACCGGCGTCGCCCGATTGTAAAATGAACGACAAGTAACCAACGCGCCTACCCACTGAGCTAGCGGGACCAACGGAGACTCTCTGACTGATTTAAGTTGTTACGTTAAATTGTACAACTCCTTCATATATCGATATTCTAGTGCTATTATGAGATTATACACGTTACTTTATGTAGCTGGATACAATATGTGTTTGCTATGTATGTTTATTCGTGTAGATTATCTCCCGTTGGTTGCATTCGATATAATTATTCTGAAAACGAGCCCAAGCTCAGCGAAACCTAGTCGACTTGTAGGCCCATTCGCATTCGTTGTTTTGAATAAAATTCAATTCATGTGGAACCGTAAGATAACTGCTTGTTCCTCTAGGATGACTAGTGTTTATATTACGTCGGAATATTGCACAATAACTCGTTCTGACGCTCGTTTCGACCCAAAAGCTATCCTTGTAAACATGCTCTGAATGCATGGAAAGGGTCGGCCTGATGCGAGTGTGTGTCATAAGTGACGTCACGATCGCCTAGCTCATTAAAATTTCATTTTCCGCGGGAATCGCTTCACAGACAGGCTTAAAATCGAATTTATGCTACAAATGTATTTTTCTGTATTTGTTTAATGTTGTCAAATGTTACATACAATGTTAAACTTTGTGTACACATGGAAAAAGGATTTTAGCTAATGCCTTATTTTTATTTCCTTTAAAGTGCAACAAATATCACAAATATGCCGACAGATGTTTCTTCAGATTTAGAAATCTGGGGACCATTTTGAACAGTAAGATTCTTATGTGCTCATAAGCCTGATGTTGTCTTTAAAATATATTTCACTCCTTAGCAGTGATCTTATAAAATGAAAACTGTCAACACCAGGGCACGCCACTGGGACACTTTCATTAGTGTGTCACGGAAATAATGTCCTCTGTTTTGCATTTTAAAAAGTTCCTTAATTTTTTTATTTCATAACAGATTCCATTTAATGATGGATTTTCCTTGAGCTCATTATCTTAGTGAAATGGTGGAGAAGTCTTTGATTACCCTATTCATAATGAAGGAACAGGACAAAATATGGAAGAAAATCTGCAACACGCCACTGCATACTTAACTTACCCAGCTGGAAAACCATGAAGAAGATGCCAAAGAACCGAACGATGACGGTCTCCTCCGCCTCTCCAAACAACATCGCGTAATCGACCGCCAGCTGCGTCACGTACATGCACTTCGACACCCACAAGGGGGCAGTAGCGAGCCCAAGCAGGACCGAAGTCGGAACAACACCCATCAGCGATTGGCTGAAGTGTGCCGCCATGTACAAGACGTAGGTGATGAGACAACAGACAATTGTCCACTTGCACCCGAAGTGCCTGATGACCCACACAGGCATCAGAAGGCAGGCGATGACTAGAACGACATAGAGCGTGGTCAGGCCGACGAATCCAACATATGCGTCCTGCTTGAAGTACATCTGCAGGTTGTGAAGGTTCTGGTATGCGAGAAAGTTCAGCAGGAACCCAAGGCATATCGCGGCCAGGTTTTTGTAGATGCGTTGTTTCGCTTGGGCGAGTGCGTACGATGTCAGCTGGTACCGATTGTTAGGGTTGATGAGCCAGACCGGGCTGTCCGTCGGCTTGTACTCTTCCGGTGCCTCCTCCACATTCGACTGGTCAGTCTTCTTCAGCCGGTCAGTGTCCAGAGGACGGATGTTCAATAGTTCGGCCATCTTGTATCTCTTGTTCCTTCAGCTGGAAACAGTAATAACACATCAATTATTTATTTTTGTAAAAAGTACAGGTCAAAATGTGATGTCAAAACAGGAAAAGAATAGGAAATAAAAACACTCAAAGACAATTAAACAATAAAGAAATAGTTATTTATCTGCCAAAATGTTACATAAGTTATATTTATGAACATTTACTGATCAATGCATAGATAGAGCTACTGTGCAGGAAATGCAAAACCCTGTTATGTGATTAAGTAACCCCATTGCCAGAATACCGTCGGCTTATTATTATGTATAAATTATAATAATTAAAAAAATATTTTCCTTTCATTCACACCATTTTGAGGCAATTTTGAGCAACAGATTAAGGTAGTTTTGTGCCAAGAAGATTTGGCTTTGCACCAAATGGGCCTCGATCAGCCCAAGAGCTCTCAGACAATAAAGTCTGGAATGTTGATCCGATAAAAGTCTGGGTTGTGGTTGAACTTCTGATTTTTGTCAGTCTGCCACTTTACGTGGAGGAATTCAAGGCAGGCACAAACATACCTGCAATAGATTCATGGGCCCAGAACTACATGTAAGTTAGTATAGGCCAAAGGTATAGTTTTAATGTATTAAGACTTATATGACATATTTGTGTAGTTCTTTTTTATCATATTTTCAAGTTCGTATGCACAGGTGCATGCAACTGAACTACGACACACAAATACTGGGCACTGACAATGTGCACCCCATTGACTGTAGGCCCATCCTGCTGATTAAATCATATTTAATACAATAATTATTGTTATATTATAACTTTGTATTAAAAATCATACATTTAACAACAGGGTGGGTCTTGTGTTAGCGGCATGCATAACACCTTAATGAGAGTCTCCCTGACTATACATTTCTTTACATTTCTTTACTGTATATAATATGTATTCTATATTCTATTCTGTATATATACGTACTATCTAGACCATTCCTTCCCCAGTGTACTATAGACCATTCCTTCTCCAGTGTACTACAGACCATTCCTTCTCCAGTGTACTATAGACCATTCCTTCTCCAGTGTACTACAGACCATTCCTTCTCCAGTGTACTATAGACCATTCCTTCTCCAGTGTATTATCTAGACCATTCCTTCCCCAGTGTACTATAGACCATTCCTTCCCCAGTGTACTATAGACCATTCCTTCTCCAGTGTACTATAGACCATTCCTTCTCCAGTGTATTATCTAGACCATTCCTTCCCCAGTGTACTATAGACCATTCCTTCTCCAGTGTATTATCTAGACCATTCCTTCTCCAGTGTACTACAGACCATTCCTTCTCCAGTGTATTATAGACCATTCCTTCTCCAGTGTATTATCTAGACCATTCCTTCCCCAGTGTACTATAGACCATTCCTTCCCCAGTGTACTATAGACCATTCCTTCTCCAGTGTACTATAGACCATTCCTTCTCCAGTGTACTATAGACCATTCCTTCTCCAGTGTATTATCTAGACAATTCCTTCCCCAGTGTACTATAGACCATTCCTTCTCCAGTGTATTATCTACACCATTCCTTCCCCAGTGTACTATAGACCATTCCTTCTCCAGTGTATTATCTAGACCATTCCTTCTCCAGTGTACTATCTAGACTATTCCTTCTCCAGTGTACTATCTAGACCATTCCTTCCCCAGTGTACTATAGACCCATACTCCCCCAGTGTACTATAGGCCCATACTCCCCCAGTGTACTATAGACCCATACTCCCCCAGTGTACTATAGACCCATACTCTGCCAGTATACTATAGGCCCATACTCCCCCAGTGTACTATAGACCCATACTTCCCCAGTGTACTATAGACCCATACTCCCCCAGTGTACTATAGACCCATACTCCCCCAGTGTACTATAGACCCATACTCCCCCAGTGTACTATAGACCCATATTTCCCTAGTGTACTATAGACCCATACTCCCCCAGTGTACTACAGACCCATACTCCGCCAGTGTACTACAGACCCACCCTACCACACTGTACTACAGACCCATACTTCCCCAGTGTACTATAGACCCATACTCCCCCAGTGTACTACAGACCCAACCTACCCCACTGTACTACAGGCCCATCCTACCCCACTGTACTACAGGTCCAACCTACCCCACTGTATTATAGACCCACCCTACCACACTGTACTACAGGTCCAACCTACCCCACTGTTTTACAGGTCCAACCTACGCCACTGTACTATAGATCCATCCTTTAATCAGTTGATTAATTTTTTATTAATTAATTTGCATGATAGTATGATTGCTTAAATAAGCTGGTAAATGTGAACATTACTTTTTTTAATATTAAGCATGTAATCATGTTATTCTGTAATTTGTTTTGAATTCTATTCAGGACTGCCTAAGTTTTTTTTCAAAATCTGTAACATTACAAAACTAGATACATTCTGAGTAGGTGTGCCCCATTTTTCATGGACTGGTCATGCTACTACAGTCTACTGCTCCAAGGATAGGGAGATTCTAACTGAGAAATACGATGCAGCAGTTTGTGACATTGAGTGACAAACTGACAACGATTCACATAGGTGAGAGTTCAATAAAAATATTCAAAGAACCATGTTGATTAAACATTAAAAAACTCATAGATACACATATGAACAGATGTATGGAATAGCTTCATTCAGGCTGCCTTTGGGCTTGCATCGGTGCAGTGTTTTGAGAGGAAATTACAGTATAAGTTGTGGGAAAATCACCCAATTAAATTAGCCCAATGAAATTATACTATACATTAAGACTATTACTTGTAAGTTTATGACCCAAGGTGACGGGGGCATTTGTAATGGTTGTACTATTTGTGAGCCTTGGTGACGATGGCATGATTTATAAACACGATTTTTAAAATGTTTATTTTTTGTTTATAATGTACTCCAATTCCAACTTACAAAACAGGTCGATGACTTGGAAATTGCACTAGATGATCACGAACAATATTCACGGAGAAATTCACTGAGGCTTTTCGGCCTTGTGGAGAACGAAAACGAGGACATAACTAAACGCACAGTAGATGCGTTAAATGAATCTATGCATCCTAAACTGAGTCCGCCCCTCCGGCTGGAGGAGATTGACCGAATCCATCGAGTCGGACCCAGGGACAAGCCATCGAGACCAGTGCTTGTAAAATTCGCAACTTACGCAAGTCGCCGAAGAATATACAAGCCCAGGGTAGGGTTGAATCCCAACCCCCGTAGACCCCAATGGGATGAAACACCAGACAAATCACGCACAGACCAGATGGGCTCAGTTGGCAAGTCAGCTGAAGGCACCAGGACTCAGGTCCTCTTCCTTAACGAGGATCTGATGCAGATCAGGGCCAGGCTACTGTACAACTGCCGCGAGGCAAAGAGGGAGAAACTGATCAATGATTGTTGGTTGTCAGACGGAACTATCCTTATTAAGAACAATGTCAACAAAGTTATCGTGAACTAAACGACAATACCAAATAAGGTATGGAATTAACACAGCTCCAGTGCTTTTGTACTTGTATACACTAAGCTATGACTGTCTACACTAAGCTATGTCTGTATACACTAAGCTATGACTGTCTACACTAAGCTATGACTGTCTACACTAAGCTATGACTGTATACACTAAGCTATGACTGTCTACAGTAAGTTCACCAAATACTATGTTATACTGCTATGTTTTTGTTATTGCACAATTTGTTTCTTTTCACAGTGCTTACATAGATTCTATGTTTATGTTTCTTCAAGCATAGTTAAATGATGCCTATACATTGTTATATCTGTAAGAAGTATGCTAACAAGAATACTTCCTTAAATTGTATTATATGTTCTTGTGTTTACCATGCTAAAGGTGTACCTTATTTGCAAACTAATGATGTGAAGCTGGTTAATAACTGGCATTGCACTAAATGCATGTCTTCTATTCTGCCATTTAATCACTTTGAAAATGACTATGATTTTCTCAATGCCATCGCTAATGACTGGTTTGATCTTACTAGTATATCGTTTTGTGATTTACAAAATAAGTTACTTAATCCTTTTGATTTAAATAATAATAGTCATAATTTGCCTATGTATAATAATGATCCAGATCTACAATATTTTAATAATGTTTATGCAACTGTACTAAATAACTGTGACTATTTTGTTGAAGACACTTTTATTAAGAAATGTTCTCAATTGTCATCAATGAACAACATGTTTTCCTTACTGCACACTAATATTCGAAGTATTGGCAAGCATCTACATGAATTAGACCAATATCTCCAGGTGCTAGATCATAAGTTTTCTGTTATTGGTGTTAGTGAAACATGGTGTCAAGACTACAATGTCAACTGTTGTGCATTACCAGGATACAAAGCAGAACATATTTATAGACATACTAAAACAGGTGGTGGTGTCGCATTGTATGTTAAAGATAATATTGCATACCACACTAGATTAGACATTACTAAATTAAATGAATTCATAGAATGTCAGTTCATAGAGATTCATAAAGATAGTACTGCATATGGTAAAGATATTGTAGTTGGTGTCATATACAGACCACCGAACAATGATATAAATACCTTTATTGATGAAGTGTCTAATATACTAGACATTCTCAACAATGAAGACAAATTATGTTATATCATGGGAGACTTTAATATTAATCTTTTTAATTATGAAGAACATGTACCAACATGCAATTTTTTAAACCTGATGTTTTTGCATTCTTATATTCCATTAATAAATAAACCAACACGAGTAACTAATCAATCAGCAACATTGATTGATAACATTTTCACAAATAACCATAAAAACATGTTCCAAGGCATTATGTACACAGACGTATCTGACCACTTCCCAGTATTTCTCATTGATAATAATTGTAAATTAACCAATTATTCTAAATATATAACAAACAGAAACTTTTCGAGGGCAAACATGAATAAATTTTATAATAACACGCAGAACATTGATTGGGAAATTATAACATCCATAAATAATTGTCAAACAGCCTACTCAATATTTTATAAACTACTACTTCGAGAAAATAATGATTGCTTTCCATTAAAAACAGTCAAACTTAATTACAAGAATAAGAAACCATGGCTAACGATTGGTTTAAAAAACTCAATAAAAGAGAAGAATAGACTATATATTAAATACATAAGACAAAATACAATATATAATGAAACTAAATATAAAGTTTACAAAAGTAAATTGAATGGCTTACTACGGAAATTTTAACGTGAACATTATGCAACTCTCTTTGAAGAAAATAAACATAACCTTAAAAAGTCTTGGTCCCTATTAAAAGAAATAATAAATAAGAAACATGAAACCATAACACAGACAAAATTCATTATTAACAAAGTTGAAACATCCGATAAAAAACATATAAGTGAAAGTTTTAATAATTTATATATAAATGTTGGTTCTAACCTAGCAAAAAACATACCACAGAACCAAACAGGTCCTATGTCATACATAAAAAACAGTAATATGAAAACAATATATCTTGAACCGGTAACTGAAAATGAGGTATCAGTAATACTAAACTCTCTCAAAGCATCGTCTCCAGGATGGGATGACATTTCCTCTAAAGTAATAAAACGAACATATAATAGTTTTATTAAACCATTGACATACTTATATAACTTATCTATAAATACTGGAATATTTCCAGATGAACTAAAAATAGCAAAGGTAATACCTATTTATAAAGCCAAAGAAAAAAACTTATTGATTAACTACCGGCCAATTTCAATATTACCTACTTTTTCTAAAATATTGGAAAGACTATTGTATAACAGATTGTTAAATTTTATTAATAAGCATAATATTTGGTATAAATATCAGTTTGGTTTTCGAAAAAATCACTCTACTAACATGGCACTTATAACCATTGTAGACAAAATATCAGAAGCCTTACAAAACAAACAATTTGTGCTAGGAGTGTTCTTAGATTTATCTAAAGCATTCGATACAGTTGACCATGACATACTCTGTCAGAAACTCCAATGTTATGGTATCCGTGGCTTAGCCAATGATTGGATTAAAAGTTATTTATTTAATAGAAGTCAATATGTGTACTACAATGACACTAGCTCCACGAAGCAAACTATTACTTGTGGTGTACCGCAAGGTTCCATCCTGGGGCCATTGCTTTTTCTATTATATATCAATGATATTGCTAGTGTCTCAGATATTCTTTTTTCCATATTATTTGCTGATGACACTAGTCTGTTTATAAATGGTGATCATTTGGATGATATAACTAACAAAATGAATGTTGAATTAAAAAAAATTATAATTAAACATACAAAACCAACAACACTTAAAATTAATAATAATGCTATTAAACTAGTATCTTCTACGACATTTCTTGGTGTGACTATTGATAGCAAACTCAACTGGGCTGAACACATTAACAAAGTTAAATGTAAAATTTCTAAAGGTGTTGGCATTCTCAACAAAGCCAGAAGATTATTAACTAGATCATGTTTGGTCACCTTGTATTACTCATTTATATTCCCTCACTTTACATATTGTATTGAAGTATGGGGAGGTGCATTTGACTCATATTGTTCAAGTATTATTAAGATTCAAAAGAAAGTAGTGAGAATGCTTGTCTCAGCTAATAGACTAGCTCATACAAAACCTATCTTTAAATTACTAAATCTATTAATTTTCAGGCAATTGTATGTATATTCAATACAAATATTTATGTATAAATACAAGATGGGTCTTTTACCAACAATCTGTTTATGTTTACACTTAATCAAGATGTCCATAGTTATAACACAAGACAATCTGCACAAATCCATATACCCAAGGCTACTTTAGAAATAAGACTTCGTGCTATAAGAAATAAGGGTGCTATTATTTGGAATAATTTCACCACAAGACTTACATTTACGACTTGCTCAATAATTAGTTACAAATCTATACTTAAGCAATTTATTTTACACAATGATGTTAATATATAACATAATTTTCAATCACGATTATATATTCTACAACTGCACGCTGTTTTTGTTTTCAATATAATGATATTTACATTGAAATATACCAAAGGGAGTATAACATTATTTAATGTCCTTCCCTTGTTGTGCTCATTATGTTATTATATAGGATTTGTCTTAATTTGATTTGTATTGTACGTATTGTAATGAGTTACAATAAATTTGATTTGAAATTTGATTTGATTTAATATTTAGTAAATATACAACTGTACATGAATTTTAAAACGTGCATATAGTGTACCTTTATGGATGGATATTATTTTGTATAGATATGAACGGACTGCATTTTGTTCGGCAAGAGTTGAAAGTTGACGATGGGCGATAATATGGTGTCGGCGGCAACAAATGCTGTTTACAGTGCTCGTCTAAATATTATAAACAATGTCAATGACAGGCAAGGGGAAGGCAAGGCACAAGGGTATTGGTTAGACTGTTCTCAGTGTCCAGTCATCAATGTAAGATGTGATTTAAATAACTCCATTCAGGCCATTGTTCTGTTTGTTGTCAGTGCGACCGTTGTCTGTGTTCGGATTCAGCCTTGAGCACTATTTGGGCCTCAAAATGCGCTAAGCCTAAGATGCAATTTTTTATAGCGTAAATATACCTGAGATGATGTGGAGTGATTTAATTATTGAATCAACGTGTCAAATTTAGGCAAAACTATAGTTAATAACGGTAAAATCGAGGTGGGTCCGGATTTTGAAAAAGTGCCCCTCAATTTTCTAAGATTTCTCAGACGCATTTTTGTATGCGTCTTTAGGTACATGCGGCAAAAAGTATGCGGCATTCCAGGGTTTCCGCGCTCCAAGGGAATCCCTGCTATAGGCCCATCTTCTCATCTGTATTTGGCATTTGCCTCAAGGTGATATTGCTCTGAGATTAAGCAATGTAGATAACTACTGGGAAGGCAGATAAGATGTCTGGAAGCAGACTTCTAATGATAATTTTAGTTTCTAACTTTTACTTCTGTCGAGAGTCTCGACACCAATATAACAGGGCCAAAACAGTGAGCATCCAATTGGCTAAACCACAAACGTCACAGGCTGACTGGTACTAGGTGGGGTGTTTATTTAACAAGATTTAACAAGATTGCCATCCAGAGAATTAACTCTAGATGGCAGGTGGACAAGGAAGCCCTTTGGCTTATCGAGAGTCCAACCCTTTTATCTACATATATCCAGCCCTTCAGAGGTATGTGTCGATTTTATTTTTAAACATATTCACACTACTAGCACCCACACAATCATCAGATAATCTGTTCCATTCATTCACAGTCCTTAATGTTTTTTTCGGTACTGTGTATTCAAATAATTACTTCTACTTCCCCAACATAACACATAACATGTGCAAACTTAGACCTCCAGGAGAACTGGCATAGGAGAAAGTCCAAGGAGGTGATTAACATTCACATAAGGAAGCCTTCACTGAACAGAGATGTCGCCCAAGGGCTCCCGCCATTCATCTTCCAGCTTGTGTCACATGACCTCTGTCATGTGACACACCGTAAATTCAATCTGCTGACAAAGGCCACGAGATGCGGCCAAAATTATACAGAGGAAAACAATGTAAAGTTTCTTGAGAGGTAAATACACCCAATATGAATAACCAAAAAACTGGACTAGCACTACATTCATTCAAGGATGTGCAAACTTGTTGGCTGACATGAAAACGAGCTGAACATAGACACATTCTGGCAAATGACACCATTGGCTGAGCTTAACTTAAGCGTTTTGCAAAGCGATTTTCCAGAGGGTACTGAGAGACTGGTTTAACCTCTAGCGCCCCCTGGCACATGACGATGCTATTAGCCACTTTATGTTACATCACATGGAAGCATAGACTGATGACAACAGTGATTGATCAATGACAGAGCTCTATGGAACTTAGCCACCCACCATTTATTTAACCTGGACACCTAGGCAATATATCAGTGTTAAGCATCTGATGATTACGTTATCAAGGGATGATTATGTTATCCGGCTCATATCATGCAGATCTGCCAAGGAAAATAAGAGATTGTCAGAGGCAGCTGCTGGGGCAAAAAGTGGCGCAGTAAACAATCTCGAATTATAATTGTTTGGGCATTTTTTTTGCCGCACTGCTCCGACACAGGAGGTTGATTGCCAAGACAAAAGGTGACAACAACCCACGCGGACATTTTGTTTATTACTGTACCCACCCCGAATCAACACAGAGCTATGAAAACAGAAGCTGTCAGAATGAGAAGCTTAGAAGCTCACAATAAAAAAATGGAGACAGTTTTAAAAGAAATCTTGATAGGGCAGAGCTGAACAGCCAAGAGTGACAGAGAGGGATATGACTGTCGAAAAGGCGGAACACATAAAATGTTGTGACCCCCCTATCCACCTCTGGACCCTACCCTGGATCGGATCAGAGGGAAGGAGAAGATGCAGACTTCAACGCATTGATTGTTTTCAAGGAAAGAAACATTCATTCAAAAGCTGCACTGACATAACATGACTGCATTACTGGAATATCACTTGAAATTAAATGTAACATTTTTAACAAGTCCACAAACCCACCATTTGGAGGGGGATGAACCCGTCCAAATGCAACCACTTGTTGGGAAGATGGAAACCTGCCCACCCAAGAATTCCCCGCCTGGGATAGTCACTATTTCACTGTAACCGTAGCTTGGAGACAGCTGTGAGTGTTGTGTTAATTGATGCAAGTGGGGGATTGAGCAAGGACTGGGAGGAAGTGCTTGTGGCAGTTAGCAACAGTTTCCAGTATTTATGCAAGTTGGGATAGTGTAAATAATGGGATTCTGCCAATCCCAGCAGGTTGGGATGTGGGGGAGAGGCTGCAATAGGAATTCTTCCCACTAATTATCCCTGCACTTACACATGTGGGTACATCTTACAAACATGGAGTCATTTTCAGAACAGCCGAGTTATTGAGATTTAATGACAACACTTGTAATTTATGAGGTGGGGTGCCACACATAAAATGTCTTCAAATATTGTAGACAGGAGATGGAAAATTGAATCAACTTTATCCCTAAAAGTTCCATGCACATTTTATACTATACATCAATAATTTGTTATATTGTTGGAAATTTACATTTGATGTTGGAACCCCATGCCAAAGATAGATGATAGATAGACATTTGATGTTGGAACCCCATGCCAAAGATAGATGATAGATAGACATTTGATGTTGGAACCCCATGCCAAAGATAGATGATAGATAGATATTTGATGTTGGAACCCCATGCCAAAGATAGATGATAGATAGACATTTGATGTTGGAACCCCATGCCAAAGATAGATGATAGATAGACATTTGATGTTGGAACCCCATGCCAAAGATAGATGATAGATAGACATTTGATGTTGGAACCCCATGCCAAAGATAGATGATAGATAGACATTTGATGTTGGAACCCCATGCCAAAGATAGATGATAGATAGACATTTTTCATGGAGTCTCATTTAAACTGAGACATGCTTTATTTGAATCACTAAAATGCAAAAAAAATTAATGTGTTTTTTATGGAGCAGATTACTAGAGTTTGGCTGTCAGGAAGAGCCAGGTACAATGCTGGCGGCCCACACAATCACCCTGTGGACAGTGTAACTTTCAACTGGCCTACCTCAAGGCATGGCTGGCATGCAGGACAGAAGCAGGAAATCAGTGCTGATGTCGGAGTAAATAAAATATCATATTATGCTGGGGGTGTAGTACTAGAAGTCAATGGGAAGGACATCAAAGGTGATTGGAACCATTGCCTTTTTAACAACTGGTCATTTACCCAGTCCCGCAAGGAGGCAGCAAGGAGGTAGAAATAACTAAAGGGTAAACTGTTGGGAGCCTGCGTGGTACCAGCCTGTGTACACATGGGTTGGGAACATGGGCACTGACAGAGAACAGAGGTCACAGGCAGCAGAATATATATAAAGTGTCACAAGCCTACTTTTGACACAAGACTTCTTGTGCCACTTTATATCAGAGGGAAGATGGGGGGATTAAAAAGAAAGACAACTGGGACCAGTCTGATTGGTTGGACCTGTACAGAGACTCAGTGACTACACAGAGGAGTGTTTAACAGAGACAGCATGGAAAACAGAAACATGTGATAAAAGGAGAAGTGTACGGGTGACCAGAACTAAGAGAAACACTTAAAAGATAGTGGGGCGCAGTGGTCATACTGGTCAAGCAGTTAGAGTGCTGGACTGTCATTCGGAGGAACCAAGTTTCGACCCTTAGTACTGCCACGTGGTGATTCGTTACTGCTTCGGCCCCTGTGTCGAAACTTGGGCAATTTTATTCATCCTACGTTGCATGTGTCTTTCAGATGAGATGCTATAAGCCGTCGGTCCCTTCTAACTGGTGTCTCTGCCAGGGGAAGTAAAAGATCACACGCAGGGAAATGAAAAAAACCTGTCATGAACTCACTGAGCTGGGATCTCATTCTCCAATCTCCCAATGCCAGAATAATCAACTTGACAATTGTGAGCAATAAATGGAAGAAAGACAGACTAAGAGAGAGAGCACGGAAAACAGAAGCTGGTGATAAAAGGTGAAGAGTATAGATGACTAGAACTAAGATGAAGAGGCAGTGTTAAGAGATATCTCGAAAGGGCAAGGATGAATAGCTGAAAATGGGAGAAAATCTTAGCAGGTGGTGAAGTATCACTGATGAAGGCCAAGTAATGTGGCCCAACTCCATATGGGATACAGCCGAGAGAAGATTACCAGTGGGTAAAATTAATATGTCATCTATCTCTGTTCAGACTGTCAGATTGGCTGGCCAATCTACATCCCAGATTGTACTACTTTGGCAGATTCATGTACTGGCCACAACACCAAGTTGGACACAAGACATGTCTAGAGACACAAGCATAATGATGATAAACAGTGACTCACAAAGTGTGTAGGACGGCAAATGACTCACTTTTTACTCCACCCAACATGTGATGCTTGCAATACATCAAGGGTAAATACAGCATTCCCACCAACTTCAGAATCCCCACGGGGCAAACCTGTATCAGGGAGCCACAAAGCCACAGGGTGCTTCGCGCCTGTCAAAGGTCTAAAAATATGTGTCTACACAATAAAGAAGATGGCTGGGCAAAGTCTACATGCTTTGGCATTAATGGGACAGTTAGCAATGTTTAACAAGCCATAGGGATCTGGGGTTGCAGGCAGTCGGGAATTTAGACACGGAAGAGCAGATTGGTACAAACAGCCATATTGATATATTTATATATATATATATAATATAAACCAAAACATGTTCTATATGTAAATTCAACAAAAGATACACTGTTGTAAAGTAGTTTAACCATCTTAACAATTGATGAGATGTCATTTAACAAGCTTAAAGAAATCCTGCTTGCCCCATGGTAGTTTATGTTGCAGTAACAGAAAAACAAGAATGTGAGTCCACTAATTTGCCCAAATAACTGGTGGAGTAGAACTGTTGAGGAGAAAGAATAGAGAAGGGAAGAATGGAGGAGCTGGGGGAGGAGGTTGGAGTGGAAGAAAGTTTCAAGAAGCCGGTGAGCAGAGTGGAGGGATGAGGAGAGGAGAAGAGGAAGACTTTGTAAAAAGAGATTTAGTAGGATTCAAAGCAGAGTTGAGAGAGAGAGAGAGAGAGAGAGGGAGAAAGAGATAGAGAGAAGAGAGAGAGACATAGAGTTAGACAGAGAGAGAGAGGAGAGAGAGACAGTGGAATGGAGGCTACAATGAAATGGGTGTAATGATGGAAGGAAACAAAAATCGACAATCAATATTGATGCGACCATTGTTCTGGGGATGTGTAATACATGTACGTGTAATTTGATGTGTAATTAAATGCAATACATTTAGGTTGCCCCCTTCATTGGGTTGCAGCTTGGCAGTGACAGCCCCAATCAATCAATAGGAACGTGGTTATGGTTCAAGTCCATCGACTGCCGATTCGAAACTTGAGCAATTTCGTTCACCACACATTGCCCGTTTCTTTCAGAAGAGACAACAAAAGTTGTTGATCCCTTCTACCTGGTCTATGTGCGCCAACAGAAGACTGTAAAAGATCCCACAGGCATGGGATGGGGTAAATTGCATAATTCACTAGCAGTGTTGTGCCCTTACTAATTCTAACATGACAACATGTTAACTGAAGGTGGTCTTAAACCAGAAGAACCCAAGTACATACATTTCAGGTGCAAGCTGTTCAAAGATCTTTTAATGTGTTTGGGTATACCTGTTTTTCGAACTTGTGCATTTCATATTGATTGAAATCTACAAAGCATAGAATGATTGACAATGTCAATGGGCACCAACTCACAGAGCCAAAAGTTTTGCAGAACTATGTCTATGACACTTACAGCTATACGGGATCAAGCAGGGTCCAGGACCAGCTGCCTTCCTTCCCGCCACCAGCTGGCCCCAGCTTCCCCAGGCAGCATTCCCGAGTCGTGTCCCTGTTCCCAAACGTCTTCCCTGTTCCCACCAACTTTCCCCCAAATCAAGAGAACAACAAAGTATTCACTCACCGACAAGCTCAAAGTCCCATCAACGTGCGTTGCGCTGACTTTACCGAGTGCGCCGGTCGAAGTATCCAAGAAAGCGTCGCGAGACAACCCAAGAGTTTCAACAGGACACCGAAGGTGTGTGTGGCTTCCCGAATCTCGATCTACCCCACTGGACGGAATGCCTGATACCACTTTCTAGCCCAGCGCCGGGGCTGCTCCCGTTGTCATGGCAACAACAGATCTGCCTTACTATTCATCAGCACGCAATCTCTTTTGGCAAAGTTCATTTTCCGTGAAGGGTGGATGGGTTGGAGAAACTAGCGACCGAAAGATGTAAATTAAAGCAAGATAAATGAATACTGTCTAATTTAAGTTGTTTGTATGACTGGATGAATTATAGATTCTAACCTACAGGTACTCATAAGCTTCTTTTTTTTTTAAACAGATACCGTAATAAGTTAATTTATACCCACCTAATATGGTTGAAATAACAATTATACAATCAAAATACTCTGCGTGTAGTGATATAACCCATAATCTTCACATAACTAAAGTGACCTCTTTATTCATTTACTAAATAGGCATTAATGATAGTCGGTCTTATTGTTCTAAACATGCATACTTTTAAATTGTTGCAACATTTTAATTAATGCCTTTTTGAAATACACCACAAATATTGTATTTTTGTGTGAATAATTTATAAATTTGGCAATTTTCCTTGATTAAATCATGGTTTGATACTAGCATGGAGCAGAAACCACTGCGCTCAGACGAATGCCAGCATGGAGTCGAGATATGTCTGCTTCATCTGCTGTGATAGACCATAAACCATGTATATTTCCTGGGTGTGCTCGTATCCAGAAATAGTGATATATCAGAGAAACAGAGGCAGCAGGTACATCATTCACTACTGACTACTATTTCTGCACTGTACAAATATTATATACCTGCCAACTCTCCGGGATTTTCTGGAGTACTCTCCGGGATTTTCTGGGAGTCTCCCGAATTTGTTGTGGAACTCCACTCTCATGAAAAAGAAGAACATCTCTCTTTAAGTGCAGTTGTAGATTTTGGTGGGCCACAGGGAGTGTGCAGTTGGAGGATTTTTACGAACCTCAAGGGGGCACTGCTGGAGAGCTGGAGGTCCTGATTAAGGTGGTGTGATTGGATGGAAATTTGTTGGTCTGTGTGAAATTCTCCTCGATTTTGCAACTCAAATATTGGCAGCCATAAAATAATTGTCTGCTGCATTTCACGTGTAGCAATTATACATAACTCATACAGGAATAACTGGTCAAGATTTATGAAAGCATCATAGCAAGAGATAATCTTCTTTTATGAAGGGAATAAGCTGTGTCCAGTCAGAACAAATCTGAAGGTAATGTTACTGAAAAGAAAACACTTTTTCACAGTTTCTCTATAAATGTTCTGCAGTATGCATGTCTTCATTCATCTGATGAGTTACTTATATGATATCAAATTTATTTTAACGAAATATCTTTTATGAAGCAGTGTGGAGATTTTCCTAGATTGGTCATTTGTCTAAGAATATAATGTTGTGAAAGAAGCGACCGTGCAGCCAGCTCAAACCAATCCTAGGTCATTGTGCCCTATTTATAGGAATAATTCCATGGTAACCATGACAACACAATCTGGGTGGTCTTACCAGCCTCCAAGAAGTTGGCTACAAGAACATCTACTTATTCTTCCTACGAAAGTTTTCCTTTTATAAATATTATCTTCCATAGTGTTTGTCAGATTAAAATGTTACAGTACAAACTTTCTAGGAACGTTAAGAAGTAGATACAGTTGTGATTAGAACGGGTTTTTAGGAGAACAGTACTTGGACCACCACCTATTTGTGCAGGAAAGTGAACAGGAATAGAATCCAGGAGTTGCCTTTGAGAAGATTCAGGTACATTTTGTTCATATTGTGTAGAAATGTGCCAGTGGGTATTTAAATGTATTTTTGGTAATTCCTAATACATCTACATACTTACCAAACTATGTTTTTGCAATACACAAGAATAGTACATTTCCAGTACACTAATTAGTAATTAACCCTGCTACACCAACATCATTCTATATGTGCAGCAATACATATCTGGGGTGCTACGCAATAATTTTGGTGAACTGTGGATACAGCAAATTAGTGTATGAAAACATGTCAAACTGTACCCATGTGGATGTCTTGCAATTACATTATGATTCTAAACAAATCACTCAGTGTTGCACGCAGGACTTTTTATAATTGTTCTTTTTTAATATAATACATTTATTCATCTAAAAACATTTAGTGTAATGTCTGTAATGTCCGATTTTAGATTAAATTACTTTCATCTGGGCTCAGCCCTCCACCCCCTCCACCCCCTCCCATCAGACGAAAGTTTGTAAAAATGTATATGATGATATCAATAAATTAACAGTATCGGTCCGAACTGTAAAATACTGATGCCAGATGAAACAGCCTCTGACCCCCTCTCCCTTCAAATGAAAGTAATTTTGTTTTATATCAGACATCAACATTCTGAGATGAATCCTAATGGCTACAAAACGATGTTATGATTACATGCAAAATTTCTTAAAGGACTACACATGAAGTTCACAACTCTTATATGTGGTGATGTCTGAAACTCTCCTGCCTTTGTATTAATAGCAATTCAACTGAATTAACTGCAAGCTTAATTCAACACTGTTAACCACCTAATAATATTATTATATTCATCACCATATATCCATCTCCAGAAGAGATAGGCGAATGATTGAGACTGTCTCACCCAACCCAAGCTGCCATACTATCTCTTCCAACCTAGCTTACATCCTACTACATGTGACAGGAAACAGAAGATAGCATCCGGAAATCTCTAAACACAACATCTCTCTGTAAGAATGATTCATTTTTGTACTGTAGATTGTAAGCGAGGTTACCTGTTGTCTTGCTCAGAATTAGCCAGTGACAGTAAATATAATTATTAGCAGGAAATTCACAGAATCAGTCATACTCCATCCCAACTTGCAGACAGGAGTGTGAAAACTATACAACTTCAAAGGTATTTGTGGGTAGCCTCTGCAAGAGTCTGACTGTCATTAATGGCAATTTACAATTAAATGTTTTGTTTATAATTTTAACATTTAGAAGGTGCACTATTCAAAAAGCAAACACTCTTTCAGGCTTATTAAATGCAATTTCGTAGGCACTATTCCTTCAACATAATTTTTATTTTATACTAAGAACATTATATTTATACATTAAGAAGTGACAGCTTTTAACACAGACTTCTCCCAATATCTAAATAGAACAGTATGACTACGTGTTTGTCCACAGCTTTCTAAATCGGTCGGTTAATTACCTCAACTTAGCCTCAGATGACCAACTGGTTACAGCAGAGAAAAACGTTCATATCACATATCTCAGAATACATTACATTACCAACACTGATAGTCTTCCTTGAAACTACCCAATTTACTTAAGCCAGTGCAGTCTGATGACGACGCTTACCCAGTAACGCAGGTTACATCTATGGCGTCTCTTCCTCTTTTTTAAATCATGCCAGTATCAATGTTTACAAATTGAAATTTGCAACTGCGAAAAGTTTTTTGGGCACATTCACACATCAGCCACATTTAAGTGGGACAACATTTATTTCTGTGAACATCTTGATAACATTTATTTCTGTGAACATCTTGATAACAATTATCTTGATAACAATTATCATACCCGTGACTTGAGAAGGTGATTTTGGGTCAGCAATCAAACAGACAAGTTCTCTCAATTTGTGAATTTTCTCATAATACATAGACAATAATAAGACACCAAGTTTACACAGCGCAATATTCAGTTAGTGCTCTATGATAATTTGCATCATACATTCGAAGTAGATATGTGTAAGAATATTTAAGAGATTCATTTATAATAAAAAGAAACATATAAGACATACAAAATACAATAAATTTCAGACTACTGAATGTGTTCTGCATGGAACTTATAAACATGGTAAAACAGAACATTTCCCACAACCAATACCCGCAGCTGGTCGCCCATCCTACACCTGCAGAATGAAACCTGCATGCGTACCACATAAATCAGGTTCTTGCCGCATTATAGCATATAGAGGCAACAACCCACGCAGATACCCAGGCAATACCTGCCCCTGGCCATCAGACAAACATGGATGCAAGCTTTTTACACTGTCGGGAGAACAGCCAGATGAATTGCCAAGAAATGCCTTAAAAAAACTACCTTTGTGAGAAAAAATTGTAGAAAAACTGTCTTCTTTGAAAAAACAACATACCATAAATAACACAGTGTTGATATTCAGGTGTGTTGTCTGATGGAATTCCAAGAATAGGTTTTACCTCCCAATCAGGGTGTATCGAGGACTGTAGAAAAGGGGTTTATAAAATCTATGATATATTACTGGGGAGTAAGTGTATTCCCATTAAAAACTATGAGTTGGAGGATGATCCAAAAACACCTCCAGTCCCATCTGGAGAGAGGTTGGGACAGCACAACCAGATTGTGTGTGCATGTGTGCATGTGTGTGTGTGTGTGTGCATGCGTGTGTGTGTGCATGTGTGCGTGTGTATGCATGTGTGTGTGTGTATGATGTGTGTGTGTGTGTGTGTGTGTATGCGTGTATGCATGTGTGTGTGTGTATGATGTGTGTGTGTGTGTGTGTGTGTGTGTGTGTGTGCATGTGTGCGTGTGTGTGCATGCATGTGTGTGTGTGTGCGTGTGCAGGTGTGCAGGTGTGTGTGTTTGTGTGTATGATGTGTGTGTGTGTGTGTGTGTGTGTGTGTGTGTGTGTGCATGTGCAGGTGTGTGTGTGTGTATGCGTGTGTGCATGCATGTGTGTGTGTGTGTGTGCGTGTGTGTGTGTGTGTGTGTGCGTGTGTGTGTGTGTGTGTGTGTGTGTGTTTGTGTGTATGATGTGTGTGTGTGTGTGTATGCGTGTGTGTATGTGTGTGTGTGTGCATGTGTGTGTGTGCATGTGTGTCGTGTGCAGGTGTGTGTGTGTTTGTGTGTATGATGTGTGTGTGTGTGTGTGTATGCGTGTGTGTATGTGTGTGTGTGTGCATGCATATGTGTGTGTGTGTGTGCATGTGTGTGTGTGTGTGTGTGTGTGTGTGTATACAACTTGGCCAGCAGCTATCAATTCATGGTGCGAATTAGATACACATGTGCCCTATGAATAGTTTAACTAAATTATATGTTTTCCAGTTTATAATAGAGTAGTTTTGTTAAAATCATCAAAAGAATTTAACTTAATAGTTAAATCACATAATTTGTGAGTGTGAATAATGTCCATGCTATATATTATAAACACACTAGCATATTGTTGCCCATTCAAGTAAATTTTATTTTTACAAAATGGGTTTGAACAAGATGAGTGAAACATTGAACAGAGAAGATGCCTCCAAGTGTATCACCTAAGTGTATCGCTTAAGTTTATCACCTAAGTTTATCACCAAGGTTCTGAACAATATATTATGATAATTATTATTTGCACGTCTTTAATACTGGGCAGTAAAAAGGAGACATCATAGCTCTTGGATAACGAAAGTTACATGGTTTCCATTAAGCATAATTTGCATAGTACTAAAATCACTTATGCTGAATAAATTTCATTTTGTGAGTGACTACGAGCACAGTTATTGTGTAAAAAATATTGAGAAAGGTTTTTTAGGAAGAATAAGAAAGGACTGGCGGAAACAGTAACATATGCAAACTGTATCACTGAGTAAAAAAATTTAATATCCTACTGTTTCAAGTTCTCATGTTCGCAGCTTGCTTATCAACATGACCATTGGCCTTAGAGTTGTATTGTGTTGTGTTTGCAGCCATGTATAATTGCATAAGTTACACTGAAATTGTAAAAAATTGAAGACGTTCATATATAACGTTTAATATTTTGACACAGTTGCATGGCCATCGGTGCATGCAAGTCACGGAACAAAAAGAATATCCATGACTCTTCAGTCTTAGGTGGATGTTCCCATGAGTGTAAACTGTGGGAGTGAACTTTAACCTGTGGACTGTTCCGGTAAGCAATGACATTCCAAGAGGGTGGAATCCACAGACAATAAACTGTTACACACTCACCTAGCTACTGTCTGGCCGTACAAGATACATATACTCACACACAAGTAGTGTAGGTCAGAGGTATTCAAGAAATGTTGAATACCTCTTACAGACATACATGCACACATGTGCGTGTATGTCTGCATGCATGCATGTGTGTGCGGTTGTGTGTGCATGTGCATGTGTGCGGATGTCTGTGTGCGTGCATGCATGCATGCATGTGTGCGGATAAGTGTGTGGGTGTGTATGTATAACATCATGGGCCATACTGTCAGATTTACACATCACAGTAATGACCATGCCATCAATGAATATGTGAATACAAAACCAAACCAGCCCCACTGGATGGATGTGATATGGAGATTCAGAATGGAAGCATTTGCCGCTGTCTTTTGAGTATTCCAGAGTGCTACCAGAACAAGGCAGTTGTAGTAAACAGGCAGTTGTCAGGCTATTTATTATCAGCCCTACTGCACTTTACTGCCTCTTATCTAATCTGTAGTTGCTTTCAAAACGGCAACACTGTTCTTTATCAACTCTCTGGAAGCAATGGGCGGAAGAGTTCAACTGTAACATACCTAATGGAAGATGACTGGACATCAACATTTGAATTTGAATAATAAAATGAAAAATGTTTATACAGCAATACACATACAGGTATATGTACATTCAACAAAAACCATAACTGCAAAATCAAAGTTGTACAAGGTCTACTTTGGTTATTCATATTTCAATTCAATGTTACAATGAACTGTTTACTTAACCCACAATGACATTCCTCTCCCCAGTTAGTTGCTTTATGGATCTGACCATACAAAATTTACTAATATTTTGCGATGACCCCTAAGTAATTCTGATGCCCCTTCATTCAGTCATGTTTGATACTGTCCCTATGACACAGCTTAATTCCATCATCTCATTAATCTGATATTTTGGGCTGGGTCATCAATTCCAAGATAACACCAGAAACCCAAAACTGGGGAAGTGGCAAGCAATAACTCCCACACAGAAGTTATCCCATCTTGGGGGAAGGGGGAGTATGCCACCCCGCCCAAGTGGGGAGTGGGAGTAAATGTCACCCCACCCATGGGCACATAAGTAATGTCTAAAATTAATTATATTTCATTGCTGGTGAAATACAAGCAGGACTATAGTTAGCTGGTATGTAACTTAGTAGCAGTTATGTGGAACCAATTATGGATGTGGCCTAAACAATTAGGTCAACATATGTATGCTTATAACCTAATTAATTTATTATACAATTTTTATATGTCAATATTCTACTAGTCTTACTACAGTCCGTGTTTATATAATTAGTCCTTGTTAGGTTTGTTTTCTTAATTGTTATTATTATTTCATAGCAATTTATTATACATAATTTTAGCTATAATACAACAAGTATTGTAATAATTTTTAAAATCTACGTATCTCTATAAAGCGCCATGAACTACATTGGACGTGGCACTACATAAAATTATTATTATTTTTACACAATTGTGTTTAAAACCAGTTAAACACACATGTGTACACACATTAAAATGTACATGTGTATATTATGGGTTAATGTAATTAACTGATTTAGTAATGGTGTGAGTTAAATCAAAAATATGTAGTAATCAAAATTGATAGATTATTCCATGCGATTGATCATACACAGAAAAAGCGGTCCTGTTTAATAACTTAGTATCAAGCTACAAACATTGAATGGCTATTTGGCCGGACTGAGTGACGACAGATCGACAAAGAGAGCACAGAAAACAAGATGTGGTAGAAGAAGACACACAGGGATCTCGAATGGGCAGGTGTGAAAAGCCATGATAATGGCAACGGATCAATAGTATTGTTTTATGTACAGTGGAACCTCGCTTTACGGCCACCTCCGTAATACAGCCACCTCGCAATTAAGGTCACCCTAGAATCGTTCCAGATTATTTCCACATAAAATTATTAATTGGGAGTATAACATTATATAATGTTCTTCCCTTGTTGTTTTCATTATGTTATTATATATGATTTGTCTTGATTTTATTTGTACGAGTTACAATAAAATATGATTTGATTTGATTTGATACAGTAAGGTATCGGATATTAGTCCCACTAATACGGTCACCCTGCTATTCAGGTCACTTGTCCCATCCCAAAGGTGGCCTTAATAGGGAGGTTCCACTGTATGAAGACAACTCATTGTGAGGGTGGACGTATTAAATGATGTGGTCCCACCGCACAACGGGGGTCAAGCATGAAGAAGTAGATTTTATACATTGAAGAAGATTCATTGAAGGTGCATTGCTACCAGGGGGCAGTGCTAGAAACAGTGTCTACAAGTGCCCTGCATCCACCTGTGGTCTGTGTACACAGCTGTGTGTCTAGGACTCTGGGTGTGCAGATTATGACCTGCTAAATCAACAGTTAATCTCCAAGTCTGTTGCTATGGCTGGAGCTTACAGAAAATCTGTTTATCTGATTACTCCACCAGAAAGGGTAACAGTCAGTGCCAGGAAATGAATGAACCTGAAGTATGTGACGTTATCATTGTGACAATTAAGGAAGGAGTGGTAACTAGATCTGCTCCATTAATGTGCTATCTAAATTACATCTGCTCACTAATTTGTTATCAAGTTAATTCATTTAAAAAAAAATATTTAAAAGTTAAAATAATGAATAATTATATTAATGTTTTTAACTACTTATGGTGAAAGAACTGGGATTATAGTAAGATTACTTTAAATTTATACTGTATTTTGTCAGGATTGTGTAGTTTTAGTTGTAATATGGCAAGTAATATAAGTGTTACATTTCTTCTTGCCCTTAAAATTGTCCATCATGCAGATGAAGTGTAATTCATCAAGACCCACCCGTGACATAAATATATTTAGGATAAGTTTGTTACACTTTTTGAGTGCTTATTTAATAACAACTATCACCCCCACAGAGCAACCAACAAAGGGCAGCAATTATCACCATTAGTGGCGCCATCTGGAGATTTGATCACCACTCAATTCTCTCAGATAGGAGAAAGGCACTGTTGCAAAGCACAGCATATCGCAAACACATATGTAAATAACTCTAAATATCTGCTGTGCTGTTCTCCAAAATACATCACCAATTTGGTAGATCAGAGGTCAATGGTTCAATGAAGTGATGTATGGTAATATGGAAAGAGGGGACTGGATATTGGTGCCCTGGAAGTGAACTTTTTTCAAAGTTAGTGTTAATATATAAAAAATATGAACCAACAAATTACTGTTATAACTCTACTGTACCACTGTTGTGGGAGATGATTACTTCACTCATGTCCGTTGTCTAATATTACAAGTAAAGTATTAACTGTTGTAGCCAGTTTGTGCCAGAGAAATCAAGATGGTGTTCTTTGAGCAGTTCCGAGTACTGGACACTGCATTATATAAAACTTACCTTACTCTATAATGACATAATCGTGAAAGAAATGGTGACTGTGCATCACCCCCACCCCTCATATAGTTACCCTCATTCCACGTAATACAAGTTTACTATGTGCCTTTATATTGTGTATTTGGTTTCTTTCCCAGGCCAGATATTTCAGGAAGCTACACCTTCCAAATGCCAGTTGCATATTAACATTATTTAATTATGGTGGTTATTAGTATGTCCTTTGTATGTAGTGTGTTATAAGTTAGATACAACTTTTAACCTGGATAATTATTTATATTTTAAGGTACTAATTCAGGGGGAAGGGAGGGGGAGGGGGTCTGTGAATTAGTACGCTCTGTACAAATTTGTAAATGCATGTCGAAAATGTTTAGCATCCCCTTAAAAACACAAATACACGGTACATTGCTGGAACGAGAGTATTACATTTTGGTCCATCTCTACCAGATGATCCGTGTTGCAGGTGAGTAACACTGTTGATCCATGACTATTCAATTTACTCTGTATAAAAAACATTCAAATAATCTTAATAAAATAAATTCTACCTGTTGACATCGTTAGAAAATGGTTGCAAAATAAAAGTCAGGTTGATTTGATGATTCTAGTATGCTAAATTTTTCACTAGCAAGTTATGCACAGAAATGTTTTGGTTTCAACAAATCAATCATTATAAACTTCAATCAGATCGAAAAAAAGAGACACACTGCAACATAAGAAGGGGAAAATTGCAACAAACAAGTTACCATGGTATACAACAAACAAGTTACCATGGTATACAACAAACAAGTTACCATGGTATACAACAAATGTAAGGTGTATGTTCATTTACAAATTAGTTATCATGTCATTGTTTTATTGTGATTAGAACTGTTTTGCTAATTTACACGAGCTTTCAAAACCAACACATGGATTATCAAACTCATTATTCGATTTCAATTTTGTGGGTAACCTTTATAGTTACGTAACCTCATTTAGCTTTTATATTTCATTAAGGAGATATATCAAAGCACTTGCAGTATGTTTGGTATAAAAATTTGAACAACTTTGGGAAATATGCAGGGCACGAAAGACTCACAACTGATGCTATATATTCCAATGGCTTCATCTTTCATGTTTAGACATTATATACTACTTCCGGGATGTAAATCGTGAAGTTTTATTACCTACGTGTGCAATACGTGCAGTTCAGATTTCATAATCACACAGGTTGAATTATGACCAAAATATTTTTATTATGTCATGACGCAATCATCGCGTTTAAAAATCACGCATGACAACCAAATATGGCAACAGAGAACATATTCTCCAACATTTGACTGGATTCGATCAATAGACGTGTGAAATATCAAATATGTGTGTTACTATGCCACCGTTTCTTCCAATCCATGCAATTAGCAAAGGTACAATTTGATATAATAATTGTCTAGACAAGATTCTGCAGGACACAATACCGTGCAGACTGCGGTAGTTTATTAGTGCTACATCAGCCACGACTGTCTCAATCACAATCAAAAACTCTACAAACACCCACTCTCATTCCTACAACAAACTCACGCAATACCCAACATGTACACATATAGACACACAAATTTTCAAAGTAAAAAATTACTAAACAAAAAGATGTGTTCGTACTACTAACTTTATAGAAAGGCAACAAGAACTTATGACACCATCTGCAGTTGAGAGAATCGATGACACATTGCAACATCCTTACTATTTACAACTTGCACGAATTCATGTCGACACAAGATAGAATACATGATCCATACACAAACCGCTGAAATGTTCACAGGTAGTGTAGGAATCTGTCTTTGCCTGGCATGAACTGTTGTGACCTAGTTCTCGTTGGGGTGCACTGACAGGGCGGGCAGGGTGTGACCTACTTCTTGTTGGGCGTACTTTGACATTGCGATTGCTCCAGCACAAACTCACTTAACACTTCCTGTGACACTATCGACTGTTCGCAATCAGACGTTGGAATTGCTTCTGACTGCAACGTGGTTGTCGGAACTACTTCTTGCTGCATGGGTACTTCTTCTACTTGCTGCGTGATTTGGATTGTTTCCCCAGTGTCTGTGCGCACCACCTGGATGCGTTCGTGTTGTGACGGCAACGATATCGCCATCTGCATCCCGTCTTGTATCTCACCGGGCTGGATTTGCTGGAAGAGAAACACTTCTTTGTTAGACATGCACTGTTGTAGGAATCTATACAAAGATTTAGCACAGACAGACCTTGCAAACACACAAAACATTAACATAACATTTCATATTGCTAGCTATTTGAACTCATACAGTACACAGCTACTGACGAGAAACTGAAGTCCCCACATATCACCTTGAACAAGCTGAGAATTATTACAGAACTAAACGTATGGGGGGGACATATTTCAGGATCCACCAATGTATTCATATCTGCAATAGCCTTTATATAAAATGACTAGCAGTTCCTGTGTTGTCCATTTGGGGTTAAAGTAGAAACAGCTGGTGACCCAAATGTTTTACAATGCACTACAACTTTACAAATTTGGTGGGCTGCAGTAGTCCAGCAGTTACAGTTACTGGACTCGCCATCAAAGTGAGCATAGAAAGCAGGAGAGGGTGGTAGAATTAATACGGAAAGACTGTCTTATGCGATACCATACACTCGACTCGGAAGCAACTCCAGCCGTTGGGAGCAAGATCCAGTGGGTTAGAGATAGAAATTACCACTCTGCGAGTCCACGACAGGTTACACATTTACTCCCAGTGTCGGATCTTTTACTTCCCCTGGCATAGACACCAGGCAGAAGGGACCAACTACTTAGTGTCTCTTCCAAAAGTTACTTGCCACATGAGATGAACAACGCTGCCCAGTTTTTGAAGTGTTGGCGGATGGAATCAAACCACTGTCCCCTAGATTGATAGTCTCGTGATCTAGTGTGTCACCACTGGCCCCACTATGGCTGTAAGAGGTAGCACTGCTACTCACCACGACCTGCTCCCCCTGCAGGATCTGGATCTGGTGCGTCTGCTGTAGTTGAGCCACCTGCTCCGGAGTGGCGTGGATCACCTGGATCTCACCACCAGAATGTTGGATGATGTCTGCCGCTGACGTCGCAGTCAACACATTGTGACCAGCCATGCTAATCTCACCCTGGCAACACATACAAGCATGTTTATCATAATATTAAATATTATGTTAATGTGCGTGCTGCAATGGTTTGGATCGTAATGTACATTTTGGTGGCATGGAGTATGAGCATCATGAAATAGAGCAACATGTCAGCTTTACAAGATCCACTGCTGTAAGCCTGGTCTTTCGCAAAGGTATCAAACTTCTGAGAGTATAACAAATTTCCTTGATGTCTTTCCATTATGGAATATGCACTAGCGTTTTATCATGCAGACTACTGTCGAGATCGCCAGCCATCCGTAGCCAAAGTGTAACAAGACTGCTCTTTGGGTGAATAATTAATAACACCCGCCGTTTGCTAATTACGCAGGCAGACACAAATGAGTTCGGTAGTACATACATGTCATCGTATATACATGGTTGAATTTTAGTCGCCGTTGTTTAATAATTAGTTATAGCAAAAAATGTAACAAAATGAAAATTGATTGAAATAGGCTTTAGGGTTATTCCATTTTGCTAGGCAGGATTGGGTTACAGGAAACATGACAGTGGTCAATCGGATTGAAACTATTGGCTCGTCGGGGCAGGAAAATGTGAAAACTGGTAGCACAAACTGGCCCGTCAGCTTCAAAAAAGGTGCCGGGCCAACATTAATGTCGAGGCCTGCTACTCAGGGACAATATGGAAGTTAGATATTCAAATGTCAAATCACTGAATCCAAAACAAACATCGAGAACACTTTTCCAACATAATAATTTGAAATTGTATTATTCAAATTGGCAGTCTGTTTGTTGTTTCTAAAATGCAATAACCACAAAACCAATACTTTCACCCCTGCAAATGCATTTTTGGCATTTCCTCCCATAAGTGTAACATCAAAACATACCAAGTTGGACATCTGATAGTCTGACCAACAATAAAGGCAATGACCCAGCATTACAATCCTAACAGTAAAAGCACCACGTCAAATCTGACATACCTGATGATGTATCTGCAGTACGTCATCACTGCTCTGCTGTGAGTTGTCACTCATCGAGTCCAACTCGCGCATCTGATCACGTATCTGATTCGCCATCTGCTGTTGCACATGTATGTAGGTAGGTGGCGCCTTGCCACGGAATGCCTTCACCATCAGCGGCAAACCACGCTGCTTACGGCGGAACGCTGTCCGACACTTTGAGTCTATGTTCTGTTTAATGCGGTGCCAGTCCGTCTCGGAGATGCCAAACCGGTGGATCAAATGACCTGCAAGTTGCACAAACAATCTCTTCTTATGTAACTCAAATTGAGCCAGTGTGTGCATGTGCGTGCCCAGGTTTGTGTTAACATTTTCCTTTTACATGGCTTGCATCTTGGGTGACTTCCAGGGATTCATCTATGCCCCAAAGGAAACAAAGCAATGCTTTTACAACACTATTTAGAACAATAACATAGATCAGAATCTGACAACTACAAATTGTTCAACAGCTCGAAAGCTCGACAGACATTGTTGCTAGACAATATGTCACATGGTAGATAAGTCAATTGCTGAACCACCCAAACAAGTCACACTTGTTGTTGCTGTGCTGCAAGTACCTGTGACTGTCAACAACCTTTTTCTTAGACAATTCATATCTTTAATTAAGTTTTATTTTTTATTTTACTTGATTTACAATCTATTTGCAATTATACATATATTTATGCTATGTTTAATGGTCTACATGTAATTAGATTTTGTACAGCGCTTTCTGCATTTTATATGAAATTGTGCTTTATAAAAATAATTATTATTATTAAGAAAGAAGAGTGACTAACATCGTATGCCGTAGATCATGAGTGGGTCGAGTTGTTTCTTGCCATGTTTGCCCATGCCGGAGAGATTCGAGCACGCCTGCATGTCTCGGTCAAACAGGTAGTCAAGTAGAGTGAGTCCCATCTTTTCTGCTGTCCGACAGTTGGACGTGATGTGCAGCATGTCACTGTAACATAAACATGTCACTGTAACATAAACATGTCATTGTAACATAAACATGTCACTGTAACATAACCATCACACTTACATAGACAGCTAGCTATGTTCTGTTGGAGACCTTGTAGGAAGACACTGTCATCCACACTGTCTCCTTTGCTTGTGATTGTCTGGGAAGCAACTCCAACCACCAAGGGGAGCAAGGTCCAGTGGGGTAAGAGAGCTCTCCATTTTATGAGTCCATGACACATTATTTTATATTTCACTAACATATTGTGTAGAATATACTGCCGGCTATAGTAGGGTAGGAAAGAAGGATGAATGACGTTTAATGTCTCCTCCAAAAGACAGGCAAAGTAGAATGAAACAACTGTCCAAGCTTTGAATCAGTAGTTGCTCATTTCAAACTGTTCTTACCATATCTTGTAATCTCGGTCAACAATAGTGTCATCAATTGTGTGACCAGGGGCTGGTTTCATGAAGTTACGCAATTATTTAGCGTCACGTGTTTGCGTAAACTCCTATGTTCGCTCATATTAAAACAATCACATCATATATTAAGACAATCATCTTAGCGTTAACAACGTTCTTAGCCACTTCCTGAAACCAGCCCCAGGTCCTGTTATTTTACTGACAGTGTTATAAAATGAAGAGAATAATACCAAGAGATACTCGGTATCCACAATCCAAGTAAGTTTCCATTGCGTAACTGAGACCAGGATCCCATACTAACTGACCACAAGCAAGTAAATACATTTAGAATGCACTCAAACACACAATGCATGCATAACATGTGATGTATACTTTCAACCATGGTCTAGAATAAAAAATCCCTCCACTGTTTGATTTCTTGATTTGTCCCATTTCAGATTCATTTTGCAAAACATCAAACCAATCTAACAGTGACTACAACATGCTAGCTCATCTGAACACTTATTTTAGTTTTTGTGAAATTATTGGACAAACTAAGTTAATTTTGACCAGGTTCGGTCAACAAATTTTTGAAAAAGGGATTTATCTCTACATAGGTTGTATTTTCAAATGTTATCCGATCTAATGATCAAAGTCACAAACAAACTACACATTTCAAAGATTGGAACATCAATGAAATCAAATAAATCAACTAGTTTGTTCCCAGAGGCAGACACTGTATTAGGTCAGGGACATAGATACATGTACATAATCACGTGATTGAGGTTACCTGAACTATTACCGCATACAGAAACAAAATAACATAAATTTTGAAACATGGTACTTGCAGGATGTTAAAAAGTGGCATTTTACCACATTCTCTCTGCGCACATGTTGAATGTGATCTTTTCAAGAGAATTGTTCACAGAAAAATTACTGAGGTCCTTCAAAAAAGTCCTTAAAATTATTCACCATCTAGTGGATGCAAAACTACCTGTACCATACCCAAAAGAACCCCATATATAACACAACCACAGGTTTTATAACCCTGAAAGTTTACATATTCAGCTACACCTGAACAATTGTGGCACACCCCTTCAATGCTTTCCAAAAAACCACCAGGAGATTACTTGTATTGTACAATAGTTTTGAATTTACACATCATTTTCTGGGGTATGAACTTGTGAGTGCCTCTGGGTACAAACACAAGTGACTAACACTGGCCACACATGTCATCAATGCTACTGGCATCACGCCAAACACCCAGTGCAACCAAGATACTCCCAGGCAACTAAAAATGAAACGCACATGTCAGAATTTCTGCACCACCGCTGAACCCTTTCTCTTGTCACAAACAACGGTCAAGAGTCACTGTCAGAACAACAGTAAAAGTCGTAAGCAAAAAGATGGAATGGTTGTTAGTCTAGCACACCAAACAGTTGCGACAGTGTGCCTGTAAAGTGCATGCTTTCACTACGTCTTTATGCGAATGGCATTATGCCGACTGCAAAATATTGTTTTAATTATATACCAGTAATCATAACACTGTGTTCATTTCATACATCATAACCAACAAAAACAGCACTGATTTTAATTATAAACTTTTATAGTTCCCAAATCGTCTGGAATCCAGACTTAAAACTGCAACAAACTAGAACCATTAAGCATAAAATCTTTGATAAAGTTATCATCAGAGCGAGGGACTGTCAAGGATTTAGATGTATGGTGGAAATGCAATTTTGTACGTATGTCTGATTTTTTTGTGGCCACTAGATTAAGTAAGATTGTTAGATAGGACCATAGTGAATCACACATTTTCTGTGTTCCGGTGCATTGGTGCCAGTGCTGCCCTGATGCACTGGTGCCATTGCTGCCACTGTGCCTACCTACCTGGGTGTGATGGGAACACGCACCCTCATCTCGGGGTTGTTTTCGTCGCCCAGCCACGAGCCATTGGGAAAATCCTCTGTAAGTAAAAATGAACTTTACAGTACCGCCTCTCATTCATGCAACTATTACTGCAAGGTTTGAACAGCAGGAGAAGTCTCATTTAACACCCACTTAGATTAGATGCTTTAATTAAATGCATAGAACTTTACAGTACTGCCTCTCATTCATGCAACTATTACTGCAAGGTTTGAACAGCAGGAGAAGTCTCATTTAACACCCACTTAGATTAGATGCTTTAATTAAATGCATAGAACTTTACAGTATTGCCTCTCATTCATGCAACTATTACTGCAAGGTTTGAACAGCAGGGGAAGTCTAATTTAACACCCACTTAGATTAGATGCTTTAATTAAATGCATATAACTTTACAGTACTGTCTCTCATTCATGCAACTATTACTGCAAGGTTTGAACAGCAGGGGAAGTCTCATTTAACACCCACTTAGATTAGATGCTTTAATTAAATGCATAGAACTTTACGGTACTGTCTCTCATTCATGCAACTATTACTGCAAGGTTTGAACAGCAGGGGACGTCTCATTTAACCACCCACTTAGATGCTTTAATTAAATGCATAGAACTTTACAGTATTGCCTCTCATTCATGCAACTATTACTGCAAGGTTTGAACAGCAGGGGAAGTCTCATTTAACCACCCACTTAGATTAGATGCTTTAATTAAATGCATAGAACTTTACGGTACTGTCTCTCATTCATGCAACTATTACTGCAAGGTTTGAACAGCAGGAGAAGTCTCATTTAACACCCACTTAGATTAGTTGCTTTAATTAAATGCATAGAACTTTACAGTATTGCCTCTCATTCATGCAACTATTACTGCAAGGTTTGAACAGCAGGGGAAGTCTCATTTAACCACCCACTTAGATTAGATGCTTTAATTAAATGCATAGAACTTTACGGTACTGTCTCTCATTCATGCAACTATTACTGCAAGGTTTGAACAGCAGGAGAAGTCTCATTTAACACCCACTTAGATTAGATGCTTTAATTAAATGCATAGAACTTTACAGTATTGCCTCTCATTCATGCAACTATTACTGCAAGGTTTGAACAGCAGGGGACGTCTCATTTAACACCCACTTAGATTAGATGCTTTAATTAAATGCATAGAACTTTACAGTATTGCCTCTCATTCATGCAACTATTACTGCAAGGTTTGAACAGCAGGGGAAGTCTCATTTAACCACCCACTTAGATTAGATGCTTTAATTAAATGCATAGAACTTTACAGTATTGCCTCTCATTCATGCAACTATTACTGCAAGGTTTGAACAGCAGGGGACGTCTCATTTAACCACCCACTTAGATGCTTTAATTAAATGCATAGAACTTTACAGTACTGTCTCTCATTCATGCAACTATTACTGCAAGGTTTGAACAGCAGGGGAAGTCTCATTTAAGGGTACAAGTGCTGCGGCAAACTTTTTTCTTTACTTTTAATGATAGAGAACTGAAACTTGGTGGAAATGATCATTGTGGGTTAAGATGGATATAACAGGTTGAATTTTTGTATAATAAATACAAATATCTACAAAATGTCAGAAGGATTTTTTATTCTTTTACCTTTTTATATCAGAAATAATTTTTTTGAAAACTAGACATAATTTCCGATTATTTTGATAGAATGCATTGAATGTGCAGGGAGGTAAAATGGAAACATAGACAGATATGCAGAATCCCTCCTGACATTTTGTAAGGCATGTCTTGAAGTATTTGTACTCCAAATTTGGAGATGATGTCTTACAGTTTTCTCTCGAGATCCGCGTGAAATTTATGTATTGAATAAAAACAGAATTCTGAGAAAACAGCAAAACAAACTTTTGTGTTTATCTTTTCACTTTTTTTTTACTACTCAGGTGGTTTTTGATTGTTCAAATGTGTAAATATACACCTGTTCTGACTATTCATATGTGGGAAATGCATCTTTTGGACTAAACATTCAACAATATGATGGTGTAGCAAACTCTTCTGTAAGAGTGGTTGGCTGTGAAAAGAGCCGTTTGTTTTGTTGGCTCTGAAGAGAGCCGTTTGTTTTGTTGGCTCTGAAGAGAGCCGTTTGTTTTCTTCATGAGTCCCTAGAAGTAGAACTCTCCGGAGGCATAGGAAGGCCCACCCTCAGCCTGGGTAAGCAGGTCTTGCTGGTGAATCCGTTGAAGACGTCGACGTTCACGGTTCTTCTTCTCTTGCGCATCAGCCTTTCTTCCTTTCGCAGCAAGCCTTTCTCGGTCCTTCGACAGTGTCAGTTTCACTTGGGCTTCACCAGGCTGAAACCCAAGGGCAGCTGTTGTTTCTGCCACTGTCTTCTCCGTCCTCTGGTTGAAGTCACTGACAGCGATGGCAGCGCCAGCCTCGACACGCAGTTTCCCAAGGAATTCCGTCTTCAAACACTTCCGCCACACGACCGAATGCAGACTCTCGTTTGGGTTCTGCGTCTTTACCCTGAGGCATCGACGGAGGAGGTTCTCATCACCAAGCCGCACGTAAACAGGCTTCACGAAGCGACCTACTTCAAGTGACAGGGGTGTGCCAATGTTGTCCTTGTGTGGCTGTGGTCGTTCACCCTTTGCAACAGCGCGCCGATAGAAACACCAGCTTGAAACCCCAGCTGGGCAGCGATCGTGATGTGGATCATCATCAGTCGACAGTCGCATGGAGGTGACTGACTGCCATGGTCACCAATCCTGCCTGAAGACAGTGTCTCACTGCAGACATGTCCACAAATGGTACACTCGGTGCGGAATGCTACGACTGGGCCCTTCCTTTTGTCGATAACAACAACTGTCAAAGCTCCCTGGCAAACAGGGCACGGAAGGTTCTCAACGAGTTTCTTCAACGAGGCCACTTGCACAAAGAGACAACTGTTATCTGTCACGGGACGTTGAGGTTCGTCGACAACGGGCTCATCTGTCTGTGACGAGGACGCGATCGACAGTTCGCGAACAGAATGCTGATCGTCAGCTCCAGCACAAACGTCCATTTCGCCAGGTTCCACGACGTCACCTTCTACAGTGACCACGCTGCCACTCGGGGCAGGGCCGCTGCTGCTAGCCACGGCACTATCACCGGCGATGTTGGTCGGTTTACTCCATAGTTCTCGCGCAGATTTCATCTGCGCTAACCGAGCCCGCTTCTTCGATCCAAACTTTCTCGTCGTAGTCTGTTTTATGCCGAGATCGTTCGGCATCTTGACTAGAAATTGTGTATTAATAACTGACAAAATCACTGAGCTAAAACAACGGCCGCCATGTTGTCTCACTTTGTTGCTATGTCGTAGCTTGCCGGAGAGGTCCGAAGGTCGACCATTGGCCAATCAGAATCGAGAGAATGCGGATCCGCGGAGCATTGTGCCATATAAAGAAATTTCTGTATAGAATCGGCTCGGGTTCTAATGCTGATTGGCTGCATACTAATGAGTGTTTCCCGCCGCGGATAAGCCTGTCTTGCAGCCGGGAGAAAGAGCTAAATTTTGATATCCAACATGGCAGCCTCCAGTAAGGCAAAGTACCAGTAACTAAGGAGTGAAACACGCATAATTTCTGCATTTGTTCGCAAGACAAAGGAACTCTCATAAACACTGGTGATCAAATAAAGCATTTATTTCACATACAGACACATAAATATGAACATTTATAAATTAGAAGTTGAAGTTAAGATGTTTTATTAGTGAAATACGTTGAAAACGAAATGTCACCAAAAATCGTCAAAAATCAAAAATCCTGCAGCGTGTGTCCCCTTAACACCCACTTAGATTATATGCTTTAATTAAATGCATAGAACTTTACAGTACTGCCTCTCATTCATGCAACTATTACTGCAAGGTTTGAACAGCAGGGGACGTCTCATTTAACCACACACTTAGATTAGATGATTTAATTAAATGCATAGAACTTTACAGTACTGTCTCTCATTCATGCAACTATTACTGCAAGGTTTGAACAGCAGGGGAAGTCTCATTTAACACCCACTTAGATTAGATGCTTTAATTAAATGCATAGAACTTTACAGTACTGCCTCTCATTCATGCAACTATTACTGCAAGGTTTGAACAGCAGGGGAAGTCTCATTTAACACCCACTTAGATTAGATGCTTTAATTAAATGCATAGAACTTTACAGTACTGTCTCTCATTCATGCAACTATTACTGCAAGGTTTGAACAGCAGGGGAAGTCTCATTTAACCACCCACTTAGATGCTTTAATTAAATGCATAGAACTTTACAGTACTGTCTCTCATTCATGCAACTATTACTGCAAGGTTTGAACAGCAGGGGAAGTCTCATTTAACCACCCACTTAGATGCTTTAATTAAATGCATAGAACTTTACAGTACTGTCTCTCATTCATGCAACTATTACTGCAAGGTTTGAACAGCAGGGGAAGTCTCATTTAACCACCCACTTAGATGCTTTAATTAAATGCATAGAACTTTACAGTACTGTCTCTCATTCATGCAACTATTACTGCAAGGTTTGAACAGCAGGGGAAGTCTCATTTAACCACCCACTTAGATGCTTTAATTAAATGCATAGAACTTTACAGTACTGCCTCTCATTCATGCAACTATTACTGCAAGGTTAGAACAGCAGGGGAAGTCTCATTTAACACCCACTTAGATTAGATGCTTTAATTAAATGCATCCAGATTTTCCAGAGCTCGAACACAGTCAATGAGATGTGTTTTCAAATGGTGCTAACTGAACACTTACAATAAAAAGCTATATGACAAATACCCTTAATGCACAGCAAATAGACTAAGCTTCAAAATTATTTTAACATGCTATTATCGAGTTGTGGGCACCCCACACTAGTCGTTAAAGTTGAGAGCATCTGTGGGCAGTTACAAGCAGCTGGGGATTCCAACAGATAAGCGGGTTGGGGTTTAAAGTTGAAAAATAGTAATTCCCAATACTAATCAGGGGTAGAACTACCCACTAGTCCGCTAGTCCGTACACTAGTAAAGATTACGGCGGACTAGTAAACCCGGCCTACCAACTAGTCCGGCTGTCTAGTAAAAATCAGCGTGTTGCGTGGCGCCACCAACCGTACAATTGACAAAGTAAATCTTCACCTAATGTGAATCGACAGTGAAACGGTACTTTTGATTGGTTGTTGTGTGACATAGAAATCTGAAACGACCGTTTTGTTTGGCTTAGCGTATCATGTAGAGGGGTACCGGCCAATGAGCATCAATTATTTTGTTAATTCATTACTAATTATTTTGTTACGTTTACGCACGATGCATCGTTATTTAACTGGGGTTGCAAAACCAGAAGTTAAACGCAAGGTGGAAAAGCGAGAACGGGACACGCTGTACGACCAGCAGAAACGACAGCGTGGCTATTTGAAGGTTTGGGAACGAGACCACACTTGGCTGTCCTACGATGACGACAACGATTTGATGTTTTGCAAAGTGTGCAGGACACACAACGTAACTGGTGTCCGTGGCAAGAATGCGTTCTTGACTGGCACGGACAACTTTCGTCCAGACTCGTTACGCGCACACAGTACAAGCGAGGCGCACACACGAGCTGTCTTCCGGCAAACTGCGTTCGAAGCCCGTCCCGGCACTGCACCTGCCCACCGAGCCATCCAAGCGTTGAACACGGCCACCATGGACCGTCTGATGCATTTGTTTAGGTAATTATGTTACCCATGTGATATAATGTTATAAAATGTAAAAAAAATATTGTTTGATTGTACTTTGTTAGGGTTAGCACTATATGGTTTAAATTATTATCCCTCATTTCTCTGTTATCTCTCATTTCAAACGTGCCGTGCAGTAAGCAATGCCATGGGAAATTAATATTTAATATTTCCTGCATTGGATGTTTCAGGACTTGTCACGCGATAGCAAAGCACCGGTGTCCGTTCACAGATTATGTGTGGCAGTGTACCCTGGACGCACAGAAGGGCCTTGATGTGGGGAACACTTATCGGAATGACAAGGCATGCAAGCAGTTCGTGCGTGCCATCGCTGAGGTTGAGCGCCGTCACCTCGCACAGCACCTGGAGAGTGCTCACTTTCTCGCCCTCATCAGTGACGGTACGACAGATGCGTCCATTACGGAAGCGGAGATAGTGTACGTGAGGTATGCAGTGAATGGTGTCGTCTCTACTGCCTTCGCTGGTATTGAGAACGTCGGCAAGGCAGATGCTCCGTCAATCAAGCGGGCAATTGACGGTGTCGTGGAGCGCTACCTCCACATCCCGAAAGAGACACTCATGAAGAAGCTTGTCGGATTCGGCAGTGATGGCGCCGCTGTTATGACCGGATCAGCCAACGGTGTCGCCACGCTCTTCCGAAATGAGCAGCCGTGTCTGCAAGCAATCCACTGCTATGCGCATCGCCTGGAACTTGCATATAAGGACGCATTGTGTCGGTTGCCCATGTACACAAAGTTGAGCGGTCTCCTCCTGAGCCTCTACTTGTTCTACCATCACTCGCCACTGAACCGTAGCAACTTGAAGGCAGCATTCGACACATTGTCTCTGCCATGTGCCCTTCCACCACGTGTCGGTGGCACTCGCTGGTTGCCACATCTGCTGAAGGCACTGCAGGCCCTTGTGAAGGGATATCCAGCATATGTCCTGCATCTGACGCAGATGCAAGTGCCCGGGGGCTCCGGAGATGCCAAGGCAAAGGCCATTGGCTTCTTGGCGACACTGCACCGACGAGACATCATCGAGATGGCACACTTCCTTCTCGATGTGCTGTTTGTTCTGAGCAAGCTGTCGCTGGTGGCTCAGACAGTGACTGCGACAGTTGCTGATGTACATGCCACGCTGACATCCGTTGTGGCCACCCTTGTGATGTACAAGACGACCACAACTGCCAAGGAGCGTGCCCTGGCGCGCATGGAAGACTTCCATGGTGAGACACTCACAGGTGCTGTCTTCGCCAAGCAGACCCGACTGCAGATCTTGGGCAACCTGGTCAGCTGTCTGGAGGGTCGCTTCGTTGACAGCAATTCGGACGTTGTGCGTGCATCATCAATCGTTAGCTTCAAGCTGTGGCCTGAAGCTGCAGGTGATTATGGAAATGACGCTGTGGCCACACTCAACAACCATTTTGGCCCTGTGCTTCGCGACGCTGGCATCGATACTGCCAGTGTGGAGACGGAGTGGACACTTCTGAAGATGATCCTGTATGAACAGTCCCCAGACGTGCGACAGCTGACATGGTCTAGTGTCAATGCAGCCCACCAGGCAGAGTATGGAAACATGTTGACGCCATTCTGACTCTGCCAGCCAGCTCGGCTGATGCGGAGAGAGGCTTCAGTCAGCTGAAGTTGACGAAGAGCAGCATCCGGTCAGTCCTGAAGGCAGATCGACTGACTGATCTGTTGACCATTCAGCTGAGTTCACCAGACATCGCTGCATTTGAACCGAAGGAGGCAATCGAGCTGTGGAGTGCTGGTGGAGCCCGGAGGCCAGACACTCAGCCGCTTAGGCCAAGGCCCGACTGTAGTAGTTACACTGACAGCAGTGACACCGACTGTGATGACAGTAGTGCCTCCGACTCTGAGTGACACTGACTGACTGACAGGCAGTGTTAACGCCAGGCCTGGATGACACTGTGTTTTTTTGTTTTAAATAAAATTGTTGTGACCTAAATGTGTGCTATGTTTTTTATTTGCAGGACTAGTAAACCTTTTGGCAGACTAGTAAACTTTTGTCTTTACTAGTCCTGCTGTCTAGTAAAATAAATTCTGAAGTTCTACCCCTGCTAATGGAAGCTAGTACCCTCATGCTGTTTTCAACTTACCTTCTGTGTTCAGTGTGATGAGTGTGACGTTTGGCCCGAGACTGTGGATGTTGTGGTCTGACGATGGGCTGGTTGATGCACTCTTGTCTACACAAAACAGCAGTTCATTTTACTACTTGTACAGGCATACCAGCCTAGTCTCATCTGGCTATGTGACATCGCAAAGAACTAGTCTGGTGATAGACGAAATGATTGTTACCGTCTGATGGCACCAATTCATTTTGACAATTGAACGTGTATGTGCAATATATATATATACAATATTTCATGCGGGATAATGTTTCAGATAACGCACTTACGTTTCTAATAGTTTAAACTTTTATTATATTGTGTGACTTGTGTCAATATATATATTTTATAAACTGAAAAAGATCTTATTTTATGAACTAGCACAAGAGTCAATTCCGTTTGTTACCTTTATTGAGGCTGGTGAGGGTAACCAATCATGTTCATCACAGTGGAAAGTGAAAGTATTCCCAAGCTCTTGTATTAGTAACAAACAATGGCGCCACATTATGAAGCCTGGGTAACCAAGGCTAACACCAGTCAGAAACACGACTATAAATTAACTTAGAACCTTACTACCTGTCTTTTTAACCCTCCTTAATTCCTCAGCATATTCATCCATACGTTGACAACTTTAACATTATCTGCAATACATTAGCGTAGACCTGCAAAAGTATAAAGATGACGAAGGCTGTCTGAATGGCATACACGTAATGGTGGAATTACCTAAAACCATTAGATGTTGGAGTGTTGTCAGGTGACTTACTCCCTGTAAGTTACCAACAAAACAATAAATGGAAACTAGTCAAACCTTCAAATTTTATATGCTATCGCCATATGAAAGTGCACAATTTCATTCCAATGATTAACCATTAACCCTACAGACATCAAGTCGGCCAAAGACCGACACCTCAAGCCAACCAAATGAAGCCCAAAATAACTGTGTAATACAGTATAGTGCTGTGGCAGACAGCTTTGAAACAAAAATAAATTATATCTGAATGTATTGCTCTGCAACATTTCTTGTCAAATAGATGGGGAAACAGGAACTTATACAAAAGTGGATGAGGTCTAATGGGGTATCTTCCTGGGTGTAAATGAGCAGGCGGTATGAGACGTGATTAGTGTCAACCGAGTTGTGCAGCACAACTTACTTGAATGATATTCCCTCTCCTGTGGCAGACCCACAATCACTGCACTGTTCCGTCGGCCACCTGAACCGGGAGTTCTGGACGGACAAGACAAAACATTGTAGATACATCTCAGTCGCACGTAAGTACCACACCATCAATCAGTAGACAACTATACACATCAGAAACTATATTTTGATAATATCATGTCATGATGCATTTATTAGTATTACTTGCCAAAAGACGGTAACAAGATGGTTTCCCAAAGTAGTCCTACATGACATTTGTTGACATAAATGTGAGCTGGTTAAGTAAAATGTCCCCAACTGATTGGCGAACCTGGTTAGTTACGTCAAATGTCCCCAACTGATCGGTTTTCCAAAGTAGTCCTACATGACATTTGTTATTACATTAAATGAGAGCTGCTTAGTTATGTAAAAACGTTCCCAACTGATTGGCAGACCAGGTTAATTACGTAAAACGTCCCCAACTGATTGGCGAACCTGGTTAGTTATATAAAACGTCCCCAACTGATCGGTTTTCCAAAGTAGTCCTACATGACATTTGTTATGACATTAAACGAGAGCTGCTTAGTTACGTAAAACGTTCCCAACTGATTGGCGGACCAGGTTAGTTACATAAAACGTCCCCAACTGATCGGCAGACCTCGGAATAACCACAGTAAATACATGTAACATTATCAAACCATAACATCTGAAACAACCCGTATACCACTTTTTTTTTAAAAGCACATTACCTTTTTTTCTGAAATAGTCCATGACTACGACGCATTAAGCGAGAGGGATTAGTAATCTTTTGTTACACCAAAATTAAATTAAAAAAGGCTTATTGGTTCATCTGCCATTGAACCAAACAATGACATATGTAATAAAATGCTAATTTCAAAACATGTAGCGTCCTACCCAGGTTTGTAGAATGAAGAGTCGGCTCCGTCTGGCCGCAGCTGTAGTAGCAGCTGATCAAACTTCTCCTCGAGGTACTTGGTGCGCAGGACCACCGACTCCAGCTTGTTCTCCATTGCATCCAGACGCAGACAGATTGCCTTGTTGATGTTGAATAGGATTTGCTACAAACGTGCAGCATATTTTTTGTTTTATAGTCCAGAATATTTAAATTGTCATTTTTTCTGAACATAAAGTTTTATATAGTATTCATCAGGCCTGGGTTAATTTCAATTGTTAATTCAACTTAAAATTTAATTAACTTTCTCAAGAAACCCAAATTAATTTAATTTATTTCAACCTCTTCGTTTTCAAACAAATGCCCTATGTCTAACTCGTATAATTACTTAACATTTCATCCATTGCTTCTTGAGTGTAATTAACTTACGAATCAGACAGTACACTGTTTAGTCATAATAGAACGAAGACGCTTTTGTGCTGAGGTTACGTAAGTACAAAATATGTCTCAACAGCCCCATTATACTCCAATACCAGGGCGCAAAAACCTTTTTATGCAACTGATGTTTCCACCCCACACTGAATACATACCAACATGTTAAAGAACAATAAGTATAAGTTTTTAAATGACGTACCACACTGGGACATACCAACATGTTAAGGCCAGACACCCCAGGTGAAATGTTGGTTTTTGACCACAAATACTGAAAATGGTTTTCTGCCAGATTATTATACCTTTGTATGCATACTATCAATAAAGTTCACTTCTATGACAATTACGTACCTCTAAGTGAGTTTTAATCATGGATCAAGCATGTCGATATCATGTAATGAAATCCATTATGCAATCTTTGAGTCATTTTCTAAAAAAAAAAATTTTCTCAAATTTCTGCATTTGGAAACAGGATATCTCTTGGAATAATTATGCTATATAAATAATGTTTTCAGTGTTGCATTCAGCATATTCTACTGTGTGCAATGATCAGACACGTTTTTAAAATCATGAATAGTTTGAAAGATATAGCCATATTTGTTGCCAAAAAACATTTTTTTTTGGTATTTGACAAACAAATTATTTTTAAAATAAAAACACATTTCAAAAAATACTCTGATCATTTCACAATAGAATCTATAGAGAACAAGGATTTGCAAGAATTATAACTATATATGGATTCAATAAAAAATGGCAGTGTTTCCAAATTTGCCAATATTTGCTCAAAATGGTGGCCATTTTGTTTGTTACCATGGAAATGGAGGGACTGGCTAAAACAAGTTCAATATATATTTTACTCAGTAAGACCCATTTCATGCATTGGGCAGAAAAAATTGAACTGTTTGCACAAATTAAAATATAATCCTTTCTACCTGCCGTGTAATTATACATATAGTTGTCTGTGTAGCAATCATTGTCAACAACGAAAAACAAATGAAAAGAAGATATACATTAAATGAAGTAACATTATGAATGATGAAAAGTTCATTAATGACTTTTCCAAATTAAACCCCTCCTGGTCGGCTTTCCAGTAAATAAAAAAACCAATTCAGAAATATGAAAATAATGTGCATGTGAGTGTTTTACATCGACGTCTGAGATCTCAGATGTCACTCATCGATGTGTGTTGTTGAAGTGCACATACTTTGATTGACTGTGTCTGGTCTACGGTCAGCTCCGAGTCGTCAGTGCGTAGGCGTTTTGGGGAAGGTTCCCCAGTACTGTCCATCTCTGGTCAAGGCAAAACAAATATCATCATCTAATCTATGTCACTCACACCAACCCCATCAAAAATGTATGTATATGACCTTACGCCTTACCGCAGTTGCATCAGATTATGATGTAACTATCAGCTATATTCTTATAAATATTCTATTTAGAATTGGAGAAACAAGTATGTTATTGCATACATAAAATATTTATCATAACAATGGCAAAACAATGGTTAATAATAATAATGCAATATGTCATTGTGTCAAAAAATAACAATCAATCTGTCTTAACATGTAGTATTTACAGACCAGAAATATATTACCACAAATATATTACCGATCAATGTAACAAACTGCTAGACTGCCTAACAATATTTAATTATCTGTTTTACATTTAGGATTGTTGAATGTGGTCTATATAATGTTCAAGCTGCATCTATTACCATCTTCTATAGCGTTGATGGACAGCTGTACAGCCTCTGTGAGGGAATGGTCACCTCCACCGAGACCATTTCCATCTGACTCTGACATGGTGACAGGCACGCTATTCATCAGACTTCCCTGTATGGGGATCTACAAACAGATCAGTTCTTGTGTAACTGAAATGAGTGAACAAACTTGCCCGAGATTCAAAGCAGCAACAAGAGGATTCAACTCACAATTTCTCGACCAAGATTACAATACTTTATACATATGCTTGTGCTATCACGACTCACCATTATGTAAGCCTGTCAATAATCCATGATTAATTAGGTGTCTAGAATCCAAGACAGTAAACACCCTTTCAGTTTCTTAGTCTACTTGGAACCTTATAAAATGCAATAAACATGTATGTGGTGCTTAGATAATAATTATTATCGGTATGTCACTGAAGTTACTTAACAATGATGTACAAGAATAAAATTATTATTTAACTAAAAATGCATTGTGACATAATTAAACCATTATTCAACATGTAGTGTTTCAAATACATACATCGCATGAACTGTTTATGTGATAAACATTTGCAGTTTAAGATATCATATAAATTAATAAAACGTGTTTGTGTAAGATCGCCGACACGGATTTTGTTTGCACAATTGTAATTAAATATATATTATGGATTTATAATTTGGAAACCTTAGGCTTATATATATATCTACAGGTTTGTTATTAACAGTTGTTTCTCGTTATAATTTAGTTGTTTTTTTTAAATCCTGCAATCTCTGGAAGTTTTACTAATCCAGCGTCGCCTGGGCTCTACAGACTGAATAGTCTGAACTGCCACTGGCCAAATAAATTGCGCTAGTAATTATACCGGTCAACCGTAGCGTGGACGTGGATGATTTCAAACATTTTGTAGCTCACCTGAAGTTACTTGACCGTTATATGCAGCGGCATTAGATGTAGTAATATGTATAAATGTGACGTTTTCATACGTATTACGTATAAATTCAGTGACCCAAGACGTCAATGTTTACAATAGTAGTCAATACATGCTTCTCTAGCAGACGAAAACAGGCAGCCGTGGTATCGAGCTGCGCCAAAATGGCTGTTTTTTCGTCACGCTGCATTGACCGCAGTAAAATACAACTTGTATGTATATGTACATATAAATACAATTGTTTTCTTCGATAACCGTATGCAGAAAGTTGCCTTTGTTCTTTCCAGGGCACATTTTCTTACATTGTTGCCGGTAAGTCAGAGATTTTCGCGAAATCACGTCTCTTTGTAACCCCGCGATAATGGCGTCGAAAAGCGGTATTCTGCGAGAAAGGCCGATACTGCGCATGACGATGCAATGTCATCTTCTATTGTCCACCCAGCACTTGTACAGAAACATAACTGTAAAACTACGAACACTTGAGTTTTATGTTAAATAAGACAAAGCAGTAATTTATGAGACGGTATATTATATTTAAATAGTTTGGCAGCTATGTAATACTTAGAATATTTCTCTACAATACATGAGTTAATGTAAGTCAAACTGCGGGGGTGAGTTTAGTAATTTCAACAACACATTTACGATTTGCAAATATGCTCAAAACGTCCTGTAGAGGGCTCTATCATAGTTTGTTCTCATTTGCCGGAGTCTGCACGCCTTCTTTGCTGGAGTGTGATTGTGGTGAAGCTGTTTTATCTTTAAATTCTCTCAATATCAGTATGCTTATTTATTGTCAACATTATACATAGTCATGCATTTCGGACTGATGAAGTTAACTTTTCGTGCATTCATCTTTCTAACTTTGAGTACTGTTTGGTGTACGATTGACGCTAAGAAAGTCGACGTGAAGAAGTTTCTGGTATGGGGACCTGGATTGAAAGGGAATTTCCGCGTTCCTGCGAGGTATTTCTTCATTCAGATCGTTGACAGCGGTGGGAACAAGTGAGTACTTGGATTATTATACGGTGTATGTAATGCTATTATATATAATTAAATTTACTATATTATATTACCGTACCGTACTGTTGATCACTTGTCATCTCCTAACTCCTAAACCTAGTCCGACTCCTAGGCTAAAGGCTAAAGCCCAGTAAAGCCGGCTAGTCTCCCTAAACCAGAATTGTAGCCCACGGTCAACTAATCGGTCACCTAATTCAGTATTGCAAATAAAGTAATTGAAATAGTTGTAATGTTATAAATCAACTACTTTTTCAAATTGGAATCCAGTTGAAACATAGATACACAAAACATTTATTTAAAAAACACATCGTAGAAACACTCGTAATCGTATCTGGTTTGCGTTTTTTATTTCTACTCAATTCAGTAATGCAAATGAACAAATTCAAATACTGTTATAAATAAATTATGTTAATTGGAATCCAGTTGAACCAAGGATACACCAAAAATGTATTAAAAAATCACATTGTAGAAACACCCATATCTGTTTGTTATTCTTCAGTTCTACTTGGAGTATTACTCAATGCAGTACAAGCACTGCATGTATGCTAATTGCAGTTGACACTGCTGCTGTATACAAAGCAATACACTTGTGTATTACACTTGTATCAATACACAAGTTTGAGTGTGTCAGTGCAAACTGTTTAATTAAGGCCTAGTAATTAACTCCAGACCCTAGACCAGATATCATTTCTCACTTAAGTTTTATTTGTGTTTAGCATTGAGGTGGTATTCAAAAGTACATTTTTTAACAATTGATTACTAGTAGTACAACTATCATTGATTATTTATTTGAATCTTGAATTTCTTTTAAATATCTGCAGTTGTCTTTACCCATATAAGGGACTCAAAAGTGTATAAAAAGGCCAGTTTGTGAGTTTCCAGATGTTTCCATACTTTTGGCTCACATACAACCAGTTTTTACATGCTCACACAATAGGTAAACGTTCAGTTCGCAACATTTTGCATGTCTTCAATAATTGTACCAAGTTACATGACATTCTGTCAAATTTCCTGGCCATATCACTGTTTTTCATGCTTGTCTATTGATACACATTCACTGTGTCGATTTTGCTACATGCAGCACCTACTCAGTGTTTTTTTATGCAGTAAAATTATTTTAAATAAAAACTATTGAATTTGTTAATGGTGCATCTGTTTCAAACATTATTCCATACAAGTTTTAGATAAAACTTTCACTGACCTCTAGGCACTGCATCAGTGCGAATGTGGTGATAATAAGACTTGTCACACAATCTTATTTTGGAGGCTGGAATTCAAACAAATATTGTTTGCGTCATCAGCTTGTTGCAGCTGCTATGTGGCTCCTTTACTCCAGCAAAGAGGAGTAGAATCAGCTTTGATGTCCAAAGTGAGCTCAGAGAAGCCATGAGTAATGAGTATGTAGCCACAAATGGAAACAGGCTAGTTGTAATATTTACCTAGGTGGCTTGGCATAGCTGGAGAGACTGCCTAGGTAAATATTACAATGACCCATAGCTCAAATTGTATTGATAATCCCCTGAGCAAATCTGGGCCAACACTTGTCTTGCACTCGTTCACACCCTCCTGTTTCCTTTTGGACATCAAAGCTTTTTCTGTTGATCTTTAGTTGGAGGGTGTGATTAATTCCACCTTGACCCAAAAGAAAAAAAGGAACATCAATTAAATATAGCAAGTTATGTATTGTGTTATTTATATTGCTGCTAACTCTAGGTTTGTATTGTTCACGAGAGTACCAACTTGCGAACGTCAACGTAACCATTCATAATACTGTGGCTCCACCTAGTGAGTATCTAAGTCACGAAACTCCCCATAGCGGCAACCTGCCTATAACGGTAATTTTGTACAGTCCCGACGATGACCGTTATGGACATGTTTTACTGTATATATATATATATATGTGTGTGTGTGTGTGTGTAGTAATTATGTACCAGTAAAGCACCTGTAAACTTCTCCTATTTAATGCAATGAGAACCATGCAAAAATATGGATGCAATGTTTGTCAGTTTTACAGACTCCATTGGTGAGAAGCCATTCTCCATGACATACTACCAGTCGACTGGAGCACGCACAAGAATATGGAGCCAGACCCTAGACCGCCATGACGGCTCCTATATAGTTCGGTATAAAATATATGGCAGCTACGATGACCTCATGATTGCTATTGAATATAATGGCCAACACGTTGCTGCGTCACCATACAAACTGGAAGGTAATGTATTCAGGATCGTACAGTGGGTGATTTTTTGGAGAGGTTTTTTTTGACCAGATACCCCAAAAACTTCCAACTGCACTCCCTCTTGAGATCTCCAACTGCACTCCCCCTAGAGATCTCCAACTACACCCTACTACTCAAACTGCACCCCCCTTGAGATCTCCAACTACACTCCCCTAGAGATCTCCAACTGCACTTCCCCTTGAGATCTCAAACTGCACTCCCCCTTGATATCTCAAACTTCACTCCCCCTAGAGATCTCCAACTGCACTTCCCCTTGAGATCTCCAACTGCACTCCCCCTTGAGATCTCCAACTGCACTTCCCCTTGAGATCTCAAACTGCACTCCCCCTTGAGATCTCAAACTGCACTCCCCCTTGAGATCTCAAACTGCACTCCTCTTTGAGAGTTCCCTCACCGTGATCTCCAGTAGCACCACCAAGGCTAAAAAACCTTCCAACTGAACCCCCTTGAGACTCACAAAAATGACCAGCTGCATCCCCTGTTAAGACCTCCAACAGCACCTCCCACTGAGGCTCCACAAAAACTCCAACTATGCCCCCAGCCCCCCTCAGAATTTCCATCCGCAGCCACCTTGAGGGGGCTCCCAAAAAACCTCCAACTGCACCCTCTCAAGATCTCCAACTACACACCTGTGAGTTTGTGTATATAAACCTCCTACTATAACCCCCTCCACACCTTCGATGTATGCACCCATCGTACCCCATAGCTTACAGAACTGACCTAGTAAACTTGACAAAAAGCTTTCCCTCAGACTGTTCATACCCAGCAGAGTGAGTATGATTGAATGCTTCCCAGACCCGGAACGTTCAGTTCTCATTGGTGTGAACTTATGGGAATGAACAGGTTTATTGTAGTTTAAGAATAAAGCATTTAGGTTAGGCCTAAGCTGGAGGAAGCTATTAATCAACAGTATACCTTTATAAAGCGTCAAAAAAGGTTAAATTATCTGCCGGTTTCAATGCAAAATACGAATAGCTGTTTAATACGAATTAATCTCCACAGCTGGTAAATGTCCCACTGCTAAGCACTGGGTCAGACAGTAATGTCGGCATGAGTAGTTATATGTATATTTATGATTCCCCTGCAGGGTTTTACTGTACACACCTGTGGATTGAATATCTAATGTCCCCTCAGGAGTGACAAGTGAGTCGGGACACAGAGTTGGAGCTTGTCTCAAATTTCACTTTGTAATTGATCAGACCTTTCAGAATAATTGTTGTGTAAATTGTTAACATTTGTTATGTGCTTTTCAATATTAAAGTAGGACAGATTTCTTTCTTTTATATTTTTTTGTTAGATGTCACCACAATTTTTTTAAGACCACTGAAAAAGATTTGGTTGGGCTGCGCAGATTGATCTGCTAGGATTTATGCATGGTCGCAGATTAGTAATTTTTTTCTTTGTCATATTGTAAGAACTTCTCAAGTCAGCTACAATTAACAGATATCTGCTAGCCTGAAAGTCTGAAACACAAATATTTATTCTGTAAAGCATTATGCACAATTGCACACTGCATAGTCAGATAGACATAACTCAGGATTAAGACATATTTGACCTATCTATCATGTGACCTGTTGCTAGGCAAAAGTTCCATCAAGCCATACAAAATTGGTGCCAAACTCTTGTAGTCCTCACACATTGTGTTGAATATTTGGTTGAAATTCTGGTTCCAGGTGTTTTACTTTGTGATATAACACAGAGCAAAGTTGTTTGTGCAGGAAAGATAGATTTAACTGATGTCATGCCATTCTTGTAGTTGTAATGTGAACATCTTTGGTTGGCAAAGCTTGATAAAGGTCACGCAATAATGTTGATTGTGACGTAGGCAGACCACGTTGTACTTGATCCGTCAGTTGGTGGACATAACTCAGAGTGCAGCTGTAGCAGCATGGAACTGGAAGCTGTTTAAGTATCTATGAATCAATGTGACAGCTTGTCGTGTTGACAGATGTGTATACCATGAGACAGCCAGTCAATACTGTCAACCATCTGGCTCCTGTAAAACTGATGAATCACTGTCCATTAGCCTGTCACACTTCACTGAACTTGTCCTGTGTCTTTGGCTATATTGACACATATCTTTAGGATCCAGGCCTAGTGTGTCACTTGGAGGTGTAGTAAAACTAGTAATGTTACCAAACCTAAGATTCAAATCAATTTCACGATGTTAAGACACTTGTTGGGTGTAAACACAAATACCGGTAGAACTCTCTCCCTCCCTCCCTCCCTCCCTCCCTCTCTCTCTCCCTCCCTCCCTCTCTCCCTCCCTCCCTCCCTCCGTCCCTCTCTCTCTCTCTCCCTCCCTCTCTCCCTTCCTCCCTCCCTACCTCCCTCCATCCCTCCCTCCCTCCCTCCCTCCCTCACTCTCTCCTTCCCTCTCTCTCCCTCCGTCCCTCTCTCTCTCCCTCCCTCTCTCTCTCCCTCCCTCTCTCCCTTCCTCCCTCCCTACCTCCCTCCATCCCTCCCCTCCCTCTCTCTCTCCCTCCCTCCCTCTCTCATTATAAATAAAACATTTTCTTAATGAAAATGATTATATAAAGCTTATGTTTTTGAGTTGTCTGGCTCTGAAATGTAAGCACTTTCTGCGTGGGGCTGTGTTGAAGTGTGTCATATGCAGTATGGTCCTTGCTTCCTTCAGGTCCTATATACCAAGAGACATGCAACTGTCCAAGCAGCCTGGACGACTGGCTCTGAAATGTAAGCACTTTCTGCGTGGGGCTGTGTTGAAGTGAGTCATATGCAGTATGGTCCTTGCTTCCTTCAGGTCCTATATACCAAGAGACATGCAACTGTCCAAGCAGCCTGGACGACTGGCTCAAGGTGATGCAGTGTCCAGCGAGCTACCGCCAGATCAAGCAGGACCTGTCCATCTTCCGGGCAGTGGACATGGCGGAGGTCGCGCGTCAGGCCGTGGCGAGGTTCAACCAGCGTGGCAGTCACAGTCTGTGTCACTATGTCGTCAAAGACAACAAGGTCTGTCGGAGTACGTCTGTTCATGTCAGATACCTGGTGTCATGTACGCCACCATTTTGTTTGAAGGAGACTTCAAAATATAATAGCAAATGTTTATCACAAAGCAGAGCACTAAATGCCCTGTTACGTAGTTGGTTTCATGTCGATTTGCATTACTCATCCTTCACTTAGTTGAGCCACATGTGGCACTGGTAATACAAGATCTATTCTAAATCCTTTGATTGATGTTTTATGTCAGATGAACTAACTGAGAGTAGTTAAAAACAAATATATAAATGGTGTAAACGGTCACTTTTTGTCACATTTAAATGTAATATAAATTTTATGACTTCATTTAATACCTATGTGATGACGAGTCACAGCAGTTCTCTGATATTTGCACATGTATTTTCTGGAATAAAATAAAGCTGCTTATGCATTATTTAAAGTTATGTCCTCTCTACCTCTGGTAAGGTCTTCATCCAGGAAGTAAGTATCGTGTATGATCGTTTAGTCAGGTATGAAGATCAGACAACAATAGTAACACCTCATCAACTGTTTTCCCATGACACAGAACAATGGTTTTTATATCTTCAAAAGGTTTTTTTAAGGTAGATTTCTCCCTTTGCATAGCAGCTGTTCCTGGGGTGGGCCCTGACATCTGGCACCAAGGAAGGTGTTGACTTCAGTTCTGAAGTTATTTCTCTCCTTTGGAAACATTGAAGCTTTTGGCACATATCACCTTTATATTTTAAAGTAAATTATGCATTTTAGCTAAACCCATCTGGTAGGTCTCACCGACAGCTTTTTTGCGTATGTTAGTGTGGTATAAATGGTATGATAGGGCACTTATTAAGATAAATATAATTTCTTAATGGTCAGAATGTTTTATTTTGGGCAGAATACAATAATTGGTAAAGATGATGGTAACTTTTTTCCAAATATAACTTATAAAGTTTAATGACTTCTACCTCGTTGATAACCAACCTTTTTCAGGAACTGAATTCTGGGAAACTTCTGCTAGCTGTTATCTATTACCTGAATTTGCAATTGCCATTTACACATTGAAATGATAACCTGTCCAGTAACTACATAAGCCCTGCACTGTGCATAATGAATATGTTTTTTTGTAGATTTATAGAAAAACTTATGGTCAACATGTTGGTTTCAAGATGTTCATGGATTCGATTTTGTTGACATTAACTAGAAAGGTGAGTGTCATTGAACTATGCAACAGTGTCCTCCATGTATCCGTAGAAACGATATATAAATGCAAGATTGGTCACTGGGAGTAGTACCATTTAAATATAAATATCGTTTTCTATTTACACTGTTACTTTATTAATTGATATCGAGTGACACAGATGATTTATTCAGATCAAAGCATTGATAGATCTGATTATCATCTGTTTGTAAATGGTGTCATTTGTATACAGTTGAATCTTGCTTTACGGTCACACCACCTGGTAATACAGCCATGTCGCAATAGTCCTGCAAATACAGTCACCTCTATAATCAGGTCACTTTTGTTCAGTCCAAAGGATGAGCTCAATAGTGAGTGTCCACTTGTCATCGATATAATGATATTGTACCCTTATTACATGATATCAAATATAGATAAGCGAATGAAAAATGAACAACTCGAAACACGTCCAAAACATGAAATTCTACAGTCACTAGCACCCTCGTGGCTCGCCTGTCCCGACGATTTTGGTATCATTTGAAAGGATGCACTTTTTTTTATTCTAGCGCCATTTATATTTCCCGTTTACCGATCATAGAACACCAATAAACGGACCTACAATCGTGCCGTTTTCGGTGTTCTGTACAGTTCCGAACGATGTTGGCGGCGGGTACTCGGTACAATAATTTTCCAATTGCGGCGCTGTTTTCTTTATTTGCATAGGTTCAGACATGCACACTTCACCATTTCTTGATTTCATGTTATAGGCTCCACCCACTTTTTAACCGCAACGAAACTGATGTGCTTTGATTGCAGCAAAGCCGATACGTATCTGCGTCGGCGTTATGTCATAATAACGTACACCCATCAACGGGTAAAAAATGTTTGTGTTGGTTGGTTGATGTACGTGATTGTGACGTCACACCTACTTCGCATATGTCATTTTAGCAGCCTTTTCATAGTGGATGGAGCTTATACCATGAAATCAGATAGTGCTGCCTCAGTTGGTAGATTGGTGAACTGTGTCAACGAAACAATATCGTTCGCAGTGTCTAAGACACCAGAACCGGCACCGTTGAATGTCCGTTTATAGTTTATTTTAGGAATGACTATCAGGAAACCATTTATATATTTGAATAGTAGAAATCGTAAGCTTTCAAACGATATCACAATTGTTTGGATCGGACGAACCGTAATGGTACAAGCAATCGTTCAAAACAGCATTTTTGGAACGTGTTTTCAGTTGTTAATTTTTCGCTCACTTATCTAGTTTTGATGATATGTAACACGACACATGAGAATCATGATATACGCTACGCATTACTATACTTAGTCAAATTAAAATGGTGTCACTTGTAATGACAATGGTCCCCTGAGTAAAAACTAAGACATGAGAGACGGTGGGGTAGACAAGACGAGGGCAGGGACCGAATGCTGATACCACTCTGCACAATTTCATTCCTTTGCTTAAAAGGACATAGTCTGTTCATAGTTTTTCATGTATAAATTAATATAATGTTGAATATACTCACTATATTGAAGGTATACTGCTCTCCAAATTGTGTTTAGTAAACCCATAGCAATGGTCGCAATTTGAAGGCATGAACGTGGCTGCATGTTCAAATAGTAAACAAAACGTCCAGTTTCAAAACAAGCTTTATTGGCAATACGGCCGAGTTAGGCTGAATTAACTGCTATAACCTTTGATGTTCAACGATGCTTCTACCAGCCCAGCAGAACGTTGCAATCATCATCAGATTCTCTACTGAGTGTATGCAGTGCACATCTCCGCCAGTACGGCAATCATGCCTTCTCCATCGCTGCCCCTCACCTGCGGAACAAACATTCCCCACGATATGCCCAAATGTGACTCATTACACCACTTCTAAAGACTCCTAAAGACTCACCAGTTCAAACGAGCCTTTTATTCCTGAACTTTTGCTGTCGTTTAATGGTGTCACTCTATTGGACTTTTTAATAATTATTTATTCTATGCTACGTTTTTATGATCTTAAATTTCTAGTGCTGTTTTTAATGTTTTTATAAGTTTCTTATTTGATTGGACATTTGGTGCCACTTTTTTATGATCTTGTATTTTTTTAGTGGTTTTTAATCCTTTGGCCGAAGGTCCATGGGACTATTGCCATCACTCTCCGTCCGCCGTCCAACATCCGCCGTTAGCTGCTGCATCTCAGAAACCGTTCAGCAACTTTTTCTCTAATTTTGCATAGACATATCTTACGGCACTGCCACTATGCACGAGAAATCTGTATTTGATTGAATCATTTTAAGGGCTCCCCAGGGCCTCCAAGGACCCCAAAACTGGTAAAAATGTAACATTTAGCCTATTTTTTCAAAAACTGTTCAACTTTTTTTGTTGTTGCATGATGTGTCTTAGGGTGCTGCCACTATATATAATAAATCTGTATTTGATTGAATCATTCTAAGGGCACCTAGTGAACCCCCAAAAGTGCAAAAGTTTTACATTATCTAGTGATGTGGTTTTGAGAAGGGTCGTTGAGACCACCCCCAACAGTAGATTTTTTTAATGTGCCAGAAAGCCAGCAGCAGCTATTCTTCCATTGAGACCTTTACTAATCTTTAATTGGTCACAGGACCCAGGCAGTCTAGATACACTTGACCCCTGTTAGACTGAACAGTTGCCTAAAACTTTTAAACTGTATCTTCAAAACTATTGATTTTCTATAATTGCAAGTTGTGTTTATTTTTATGTTCATTTAATTATTATAAAATGGTGTGACTGTGGTGTCTATTGGTTAAAGATGTATTGTCTGTAGAAACCTGTAGGTGACAAACATAGAAAATTTATATTCTGGATAACTATATAGTGAAATATCCTACACTTTATTGATATCAAATGCATTCTACTGTTTTGTTTACGCTTGCCATGCCTTGTGTAGACATGGTACTGTGTAAATCAATTGTTTCAATATAGACTAATAATTACAGATTCACAATATAGTTGACACCTGAAACAACCAAATGTCAACCATTAGAAGAGTTGACATAGTTCCGCTATACACAAGCAAGAAATCTATATTTGATTGAATCATTCTAGTATCATCAGCATATAGTAGAACATACATTTTCTACATCATCATCACTAAGGTTGTTGTAAATTTCACCAGCTGCCATGTCAAGTCCGTTATAATTGTAACTAACAGCGTTCAAAATGATTCAGGTAAATAGCAAATAACAAAGGACACAAGTTTTCTCTTTGCCATACATCACATGAGAAGAAGGCTGACACAGCCTGGCCCTGATTTATACATGATTTAGCATTTTTGTACATGTTGTATACAACTTTCAACACATTACCATTAATACTGCATGAAATTATCTTAGACCACAGTGAGGACCGGTCTACTAAATCATATGCTTTCTTATAATCGATGAAGGCACAATAAAGCCTTTTGCGTCGAGACAAATACAATTCAACCAATACCCCTATCTGAATACTGCCTGTTCTTCACCTATACATTCGCTTTGTTTAGGTATGTGGTCAGTCTGGTGTTCTGAACAATCACTAAGGATTAATGAACACTTGTGCAGAATGTCACCCACTTGGCAGGTTTAATTGATCTATTCAGCAATGATGACACTGCTTAGGCCTCACTCTGGACACTGTCACTCACAGTGTTGTGTATTGTCTTAGTTGGTGCATTGAGCTAATCTACTTGATCATGAATCAGTGGTGGCTCTGGTTGTGTATTACACCCAGCTGTGGAGCTAAGATTCTCTGCCTACTATTGTTTGATGGAAACGGTGACTAATCTGTAATTGGTCACAGGCAGTAGCTTGTGTCAACAGACAGCATTAAGCCACTAGACCCCTGTTAAACTGGACAGTTGCCTGTAGATTTTAAACTGTGTCAAATAGTGAATCTACCTTTTGCTCTCAAATAATCTGTCCTCTTAGTTTTACACATGAAGACATAATCTGGCATAACTTGATAAGTCTTTGTAGCAGCACATTTGTACTTCCAGTGTATCATTGCAACATAACATACATATTACATACCATGTGCCACATTTGAATGTCATGCATGTAATATTTCCATGCAATCCATTTGCATATATAATATAAAACTTCAACAGCCGTTTTCTTCATTTTCACTTTTTGATCCCTACCATGTTCAATGCTCCATAACTTTGCCAATTTGTGTAGCAGCCATAATTTTTGAAACCGTGTAAAGCACCCTACCAAACCTTTACAAGGATGTAAGAAAACAATGTTACAATTTTTCCGACTATCACTCATTTGGTCACATATAGACGTATTAGTCCAAAGGACTTCAGAACCACTTGGCCCATTTTTTTATGTTTATACAATATACTTTTTACTCTTTTTGTCTCTGCACCTTAACCTGGAGTCATGGCGCTTTATAAATGGTCTAATTATTATGCTCACTTTCCCACGGTCAACACAGCAGACGTTCAGTTAGAAATTAATACGCCTGTTAATTCCGGGTAGACGAACAGACTATGTCCCTTTAAAATGAAGTGGAACGTCAACTTTAAATATTTTAGAAATGTATCTGTATGCCGAGCCGTGTATCAATGCATTGTATTGCCAGCTTTGTATTGTGGTATATCGATATATCACTTAATCGTTACAGCCCTAATGTTTTGTATAATCCACAAGTGTAAATAATAGGGTTGGTTTTTTTGCCGGGCAGAAAGGTATTTGAATTTAATTTAATTGGATTTTATTCAACAACAAACATAACAACAAGGTGAACTCATACATAACACATCACTATTTTGGGATTTCTGCCGCACAGGCAGAAGGTATTTCTGCCACACGGTTTCTACCATGAGGGCAGAAACGTGCCAACCCTGGTGAATAACAAAACCTTCCCACAACCTAGCCAACAGTAGTTTTATATTATCAATCATTGTCATGACATCACAGGGGTAGAACTTCAGCATTTATTTTACTAGACAGCAGGACTAGTAAAGACAAAAGTTTACTAGTCCGCCAAAAGGTTTACTAGTCCTGCAAATAAAAAACATAGCACAAATTTAGGTCACAACAATTTTATTTAAAACACAAAAAACCACAGTGTCATCCAGGCCTGGCGTTAACACTGCCTGTCAGTCAGTCAGTGTCACTCAGAGTCGGAGGCACTACGGTCATCACAGTCGTTGTCACTGCTGTCAGTGTAACTACTACAGTCGGGCCTTGGCCTAAGCGGCTGAGTGTCTGGCCTCCGGGCTCCACCAGCACTCCACAGCTCGATTGCCTCCTTCGGTTCAAATGCAGCGATGTCTGGTGAACTCAGCTGAATGGTCAACAGATCAGTCAGTCGATCTGCCTTCAGGACTGACCGGATGCTGCTCTTCGTCAGCTTCAGCTGACTGAAGCCTCTCTCCGCATCAGCCGAGCTGGCTGGCAGAGTCAGAATGGCATCAACAAGCCCAAGTATGTTTCCATAATCTGCCTGGTGGGCTGCATTGACACTAGACCATGTCAGCTGTCGCACGTCTGGGGACTGTTCATACAGGATCATCTTCAGAAGTGTCCACTCCGTCTCCACACTGGCAGTATCGATGCCAGCGTCGCGAAGCACAGGGCCAAAATGGTTGTTGAGTGTGGCCACAGCGTCATTTCCATAATCACCTGCAGCTTCAGGCCACAGCTTGAAGCTAACGATTGATGATGCACGCACAACGTCCGAATTGCTGTCAACGAAGCGACCCTCCAGACAGCTGACCAGGTTGCCCAAGATCTGCAGTCGGGTCTGCTTGGCGAAGACAGCACCTGTGAGTGTCTCACCATGGAAGTCTTCCATGCGCGCCAGGGCACGCTCCTTGGCAGTTGTGGTCGTCTTGTACATCACAAGGGTGGCCACAATGGATGTCAGCGTGGCATGTACATCAGCAACTGTCGCAGTCAGTCTGAGCCACCAGCGACAGCTTGCTCAGAACAAACAGCACATCGAGAAGGAAGTGTGCCATCTCGATGATGTCTCGTCGGTGCAGTGTCGCCAAGAAGCCAATGGCCTTTGCCTTGGCATCTCCGGAGCCCCCGGGCACTTGCATCTGCGTCAGATGCAGGACATATGCTGGATATCCCTTCACAAGGGCCTGCAGTGCCTTCAGCAGATGTGGCAACCAGCGAGTGCCACCGACACATGGTGGAAGGGCACATGGCAGAGACAATGTGTCGAATGCTGCCTTCAAGTTGCTACGGTTCAGTGGCGAGTGATGGTAGAACAAGTAGAGGCTCAGGAGGAGACCGCTCAACTTTGTGTACATGGGCAACCGACACAATGCGTCCTTATATGCAAGTTCCAGGCGATGCGCATAGCAGTGGATTGCTTGCAGACACGGCTGCTCATTTCGGAAGAGCGTGGCGACACCGTTGGCTGATCCGGTCATAACAGCGGCGCCATCACTGCCGAATCCGACAAGCTTCTTCATGAGTGTCTCTTTCGGGATGTGGAGGTAGCGCTCCACGACACCGTCAATTGCCCGCTTGATTGACGGAGTATCTGCCTTGCCGACGTTCTCAATACCAGCGAAGGCAGTAGAGACGACACCATTCACTGCATACCTCACGTACACTATCTCCGCTTCCGTGATGGACGCATCTGTCGTACCGTCACTGATGAGGGCGAGAAAGTGAGCACTCTCCAGGTGCTGTGCGAGGTGACGGCGCTCAACCTCAGCGATGGCACGCACGAACTGCTTGCATGCCTTGTCATTCCGATAAGTGTTCCCCACATCAAGGCCCTTCTGTGCGTCCAGGGTACACTGCCACACATAATCTGTGAACGGATGCCGGTGCTTTGCTATCGCGTGACAAGTCCTGAAACATCCAATGCAGGAAATATTAAATATAATAGTATTAAGTAAATACTGAGTATAGTCACAACATAACAACCTTCCTCAGCAAACAGTGAATACTAAAAACATCCTCGCTTTCAAAACAAAACTTGACGAAGATTTGAAGATGGGCAGGTTTAAATTTTAATAAAAGCACAAAAATCACAAGACAAGCCACGTTCTCAAAACCAAAAATATGATGCATAAAGGCGGGAAATACAACACTAAATAGTATTACTTTTGAACCCGAAGATCCAGGCAAGTTATAACACAGATCTACATCAAATGCAAATTAATAATTTCCCATGGCATTGTTTACTGCACGGCACGCTTGAAATGAGAGATAACAGAGAAATGAGGGATAATAATTTAAACCATATAGTGCTAACCCTAACAAAGTACAATCAAACACAATATTTTTTTTACATTTTATAACATTATATCACATGGGTAACATAATTACCTAAACAAATGCGTCAGACGGTCCATGGTGGCCGTGTTCAGCGCTTGGATGGCTCGGTGGGCAGGTGCAGTGCCGGGACGGGCTTCGAACGCAGTTTGCCGGAAGACAGCTCGTGTGTGCGCCTCGCTTGTACTGTGTGCGCGTAGCGAGTCTGGACGAAAGTTGTCCGTGCCAGTCAAGAACGCATTCTTGCCACGGACACCAGTTACGTTGTGTGTCCTGCACACTTTGCAAAACATCAAATCGTTGTCGTCATCGTAGGACAGCCAAGTGTGGTCTCGTTCCCAAACCTTCAAATAGCCACGCTGTCGTTTCTGCTGGTCGTACAGCGTGTCCCGTTCTCGCTTTTCCACCTTGCGTTTAACTTCTGGTTTTGCAACCCCAGTTAAATAACGATGCATCGTGCGTAAACGTAACAAAATAATTAGTAATGAATTAACAAAATAATTGATGTAGAACTGAAGATGTGAACCGTATTCGAAATCCGCGCATTTGAGAATAGATTAGAAAATAGACGCGAAAATGGACGCCAATTGCGCTCATTAGCCGGTACCCCTCTACATGATACGCTAAGCCAAACAAAACGGTCGTTTCAGATTTCTATGTCACACAACAACCAATCAAAAGTACCGTTTCACTGTCGATTCACATTAGGTGAAGATTTACTTTGTCAATTGTACGGTTGGTGGCGCCACGCAACACGCTGATTTTTACTAGACAGCCGGACTAGTTGGTAGGCCGGGTTTACTAGTCCGCCGTAATCTTTACTAGTGTACGGACTAGCGGACTAGTGGGTAGTTCTACCCCTGCATCATGATTTTCTCTATAATATTTCAATGGATTACTAGTATTAGTCGTATTGGTACAAGAACCTGTATGGATAATACTATAGTTGACGTAAATTTCCCACCAAGAACACTCCATTAGACCCCTAATTTTTCTTATGCCAGATTTCTTATCTATGTGAACTTATTTGCAGGTACGACTGCCTGATTTTGAACTGTTTGTGAATCTTGGTGATTGGCCACTGGAGAAGAGGAAACTCAATGAGGACCCTCTTCCAATATTCTCGTGGTGTGGTTCAGAAGATACACATGATATCATCATGCCCACGTACGACGTGACTGACTCAACACTCGAGACAATGGGCAGGTAGTTCATCAAATTTAACTTTTTATACTGTTGAATAAAATGTTACATTTTATTAAATTTTATGAAATGTTATAAAATTTTATAAATAGCGTTCTACATCTTATCCTGCTGGTCAAACCAATTTCTGTGTTATGCTGCTATCTGATGTTTTTCTTTAAAATAGCAATATAACCATGTAAACTTTTAAATTGTAACTTAACGAGTAAAAAAAAGTAAAGGTAAGTTCTTATATAGCGCAGTATCCAGTCCTCAGGACTGTTCAAAGCGCTTTACACTTTGCTACCTGGCAGACCTGTTCAATCGAACACCATCTCGATTTCTGTGGGAAGCATTCAGCCATGCAGCAATTAATGCGCGGAGACTATTCGTACACAAATAACCACCACTGTCTATAGCCAGGTACTCATTCATACAGCTTAGTGAACTGAAGCAGTGTAGAGTAAACAAACTTGCCAAAGGTTTGACACCGCCGCTCAGGAGTCAAACCTGCATTCTCTCAGTCGAGAGTCTGGAGCTCTTACCACTGCTCTACAGCAAAGTAGGAAAACCTGATTTGTATGCCTTGTGTTTAAAAGGCCTAAAGTTTTACTCCTGAAGGTTTTCTCACTGCCGAAAAACTCCGCTGAAGTCAGTGCAACTACTTACATTATTTGACTGGGGTTCAGATCCTACTATCAACCGCCGTTTCAATACTTGGGCAATTTCATCCACCACACATTGCCTGTGTCTCTACGAAGAGACATTATAAGCTATTAGTTCCTTCTACCTCGTGTCTAAGCCAGGGAAAGTTAAAGATCCCACACGGGAAAATATATAGCCTGTAGTGGACTCATTAACTCTGAAGAAAGAAAACCATTTCTGTATAAGCTCCAGAAGTGCCATTTGGAATTAAATATCATATGTACGTAAACTAACCTGTTTTCATGATGCATATGATTTTGTTATTCTATTAACACTCACCTTATAATTAAAATACAATGGTTTTGTGACAAAGTAATCTTCTATAACCATGACAACTACTTGTTTGTAGACTGATGGATATTTGTATACGAATAGTCTTGGCACATTAAAAGGAGGCAGTCTGTACCTAGTTTTTCATTTATTAATTAATATAATGTCCTTAAGAGTATACTAACTACGTTGAAGGTAAACTGCTCGCCAAATTGTGTTTAGTAAGCCCGTTTACAACGTTTAAATGGTACGCCCCAGAGCATGTTCAAATGATAAACAAAACATTCTGTTTCAAAACAAGCTTCATTGGCAAAAACGCTAAGATGGGCCGAGTTAACTGCAATACCCTTTGATGTTCAACAAGTTCCCATTTTCCCATGTTCTACACAACAGATTTCCTGTTACCAATTTCAATGCTGGCTAATTCAGGGTAAAGGAACAGACTGGCTTCCTCTAATTGCAGCATGACTGAATGCTCCCAGGTAAGTAAAAATAGTGTTCACTTGAACAGGTGTAAAGTGCTTTGTGCAGTTCTAAGGACTGGATACTGCACTATATAAGAACTCACCTTTCACTGTTTACCTGTTGTTGTGCGTCAGGGTGAGCTTGGAGCTGCTGTCGGTACAAGCCAATACGGGTCCCAAGTGGGAGAACAAGTCGAACGTTGCATTCTGGCGCGGCCGTGACAGTCGCCAGGAGAGACTCGATCTTGTGCGCATGTCCCGGCGTCATCCCGACATCATCGACGCCAAACTCACAAACATGTTTTTCTTCAAACACGAGGAGGACTTGGGGGAGCTCGTGAAGCACATCTCATTCTTTGATTTCTTTAAGGTTTGTACTCCCTTTGCAAGGACGAAATTAAATATTTGCTGACATAAAGTGATTGATTTAAATAAACTTAAATTTGGAAGATTAAAAAATTATATCGTATGTTGTGTATTGACATCCAGGAATGTTAAATTTTAGTAATGTCTTGATGGCTTGTTTTGTTTAATAATAAGTGGGTGCATGTAAACTTTGGAACTGTACCTTAACAAGTAGGAAATGCTGATTTGTGTGCCTTACCAATCAGGTTCTCATATATATGTTTATAATGCCTAAGGTATTACTCCTGAAGGTTTTCTGCTGAAAGTACTCCACTGAGATTAATTAATAATTACCATCTGATTGGCTACATCAATGTCTAGTGAAGGTTGTTTGAACAATAAGGAGAGCAAGTCCCACTCCCTAAACCAGAAGCGCAACTGGACTTTACATAAACTGAGACAGGGTCTCCTTGGGAAGTCAACTTTCGTCAAAAACTTTTACTGTGGAAAGAGCGTTGCGACAGATTTCTGCCTCTAATGCTGAGCTCACTACTGTGTGTTTGCCATATGTATGTCACTAGAGTATCGTGGAATTGTATTTCTAGACAGCATCAAAACCAACCGAGCTGCCAGAATAATATCAGACATCAACTAAATTCAACAAACAGTTTAGTGAAGTAAATAGTTGATGAAGATGTATGTTTTATGCAACATTGATTTTTGTTAGAATTTGCTAACGACCATTTCTAAAAAAAATCAAACGCTGTACTTAAATTGGTTGGTTGACAAAAACGGAGCAACAAGACAAAGGTAGCACTTATCACCGTTACATTATTCAGAACTTAAACTTGTTCCCATAAGCAACAATACAGAGGTAGCACTTATCACCATTACATTATTCAGAACTTAAACTTGTTCCCGTAAGCAACAAGACAAAGGTAGCACTTATCAGCCAGACATCTTTGTTCTGCTGAGGGTAACAATCTTGTCGTTGCGAGAGCCCGAACCAAAGCTGGTGAATGCGCATTCGTTCACGCTGTCGCTACAATATGGAATAATCTACCAACTACTGTTACTTCCAGAACCTTCCTGCAATCCTTCAAGGGAGCCTTAAAAACTTACCTTTTCATTACTGCATATTCTGCTTGAAAGACCACAGAAACATTTTTATTCTAAGTTATTCATATTTTTATCTTGATCTTCTTAACAGCCGAAAGAACATTTTAACTACTTACTTTACCATGAGAATTGTTTTCTTTTTAATCTATTGATGTTTACACAGAATTACTATCTTAATTGTTTTTATTTTTATATTTAAATTTGTTTAATTTTTACTGTTTATATTTTAGTTTTATGTAAAGCGCTATGAACGCTATGGATATGGCGCTATATAAAATAAAGATTATTATTATTATCACCATTACATTTTTCAGAACTTAAACTTGTTCCCGTAAGCAACAAGACATGGGTAGCACCTATCACCATTACATTATTCAGAACTTAAACTTGTTCCCGTAAGCAACAAATCAAAGGTAGCACATATCACCATTACATTATTCAGAACTTAAACTTGTTCCCTTAAGCAACAAGCCAAAGGTAGCACTTATCACCATTACATTATTCAGAACTTAAACTTGTTCCCGTAAACAACAAGACAAAGGTAACACTTATCACCATTACATTATTCAGAACTTAAACTTGTTCCCGTAAGCAACAAGTCAAAAGTAGCAATTATCACCATTACATTATTCAGAACTTAAAACTTGTTCCCTTAAGCAACAAGACAAAGGTAGCACTTATCACCATTACATTATTCAGAACGTAAACTTGTTCCCGTAAGCAACAAGACATGGGTAGCACTCATCACCATTACATTATTCAGAACGTAAACTTGTTCCAGTAAGCAACAAGACAAAGGTAGCACTTATCACCATTACATTATTCAGAACTTAAACTTGTTCCCGGAGGCAACAAGACATTGGTAGCACTTATCACCATTACATTATTCAGAACTTAAACTTGTTCCCGTAAGCAACAAGACAAAGGTAGCACTTATCACCATTACATTATTCAGAACTTAAACTTGTTCCCATAAGCAACAAGACAAAGGTAGCACTTATCACCATTACATTATTCAGAACATAAACTTGTTCCCTTAAGCAACAAAACAAAGGTAGCACTTATCACCATTACATTATTCAGAACTTAAACTTGTTCCCGGAGGCAATAAGACAAACATAGCACGTATCACCATTACATTATTCAGAATTTAAACTTGTTCCCGTAAGCAGCAAGACAAAGGTAGCACTTACCACCATTACATTATTCAGAACTTAAACTTGTTCCCGTAAGCAACAGAACAAAGGTAGCACTTATCACCATTACATTATTCAGAACTTAAACTTGTTCCCGTAAGCATTTAATTTCTACTGTAGCCGATTGCAGTATTGCGTGCAGCACATAATAATTTGCTAATAAATTTAATATAACTCCACAGTGACACCACCTGGGGAATGGCTGACCACTCAATTTGTCCACTGAAAAATAATACAGTTGGTGATTTTGATATGCAATGCCGGCTGGGTTTTTGTGAGGGATATAATCTCGTTAAACAGTGAACGTCCGCAGATTGTTATAGTAGTCTCGTGACTTTGCTCAGAGACTGAAATATCTGAAGCTCTCTGCTATTTGCAATTTGTTCATCGAAGGAAGCACAATTCATTTCCCACACATCTCCCTTCCCTCTGCCTTCACAGGAGCACCTTACAGTGGCATCCCACATAAGGAAATGACATTCACTATTGAGAATTGTATATTTATGATACAAGTATTACCATCAATCATATATTCCTAGATGATTGTTCTGGAACTGTTGATGTGTAAATGTATGTATGTACAGTGGGACAAGTAGACAAGTTACAACACTGGGTTGTCAGAAGAATTGTATTAGATATGTTCATTATTCTCTAGTTTAACTCCTATTACCAGGTAGTATTTGTTTCACTTTGTTTTAGAATTAACTCTAAAAGTATATAATCACAAGCAACAGATGTAGCTGGACATTTAGAATGTTAGCTATGATTTGAATATTTGTTTAAGTATTTGTGATTGTAATTCACACGTTACGTGACATTCATTTTCATGTAATAAACATTCAATCCCAGCTCTGTTTCCATTGTATTTCACACAAAAAGTAAATAATTATAAATAGCTACCTTTGTGCTTTTTTTGAATGTGTGTCGAATTGATAGATGTGAAGCCAATGGGCCAAAGACCCAAATGAACATAAACAGAAGTGAGTGGAGATACATCTACAGTGCCTCTAAGTCAGCATCTTAATGTAGAGATATCCTCATCAGACTGCCCATGTTGTGTGTTACAGTACAAGTACCAGGTCAACATAAACAGAAGTGAATGGAGATACACGTACAGCGCCTCCAAGTCAGCATCTTAATGTAGAGATATCCTCATCAGACTGCCCATGTTGTGTGTTACAGTATAAGTACCAGGTCAACATAAACAGAAGTGAATGGAGATACACGTACAGCGCCTCCAAGTCAGCATCTTAATGTAGAGATATCCTCATCAGACTGCCCATGTTGTGTGTTACAGTATAAGTACCAGGTCAACATAAACAGAAGTGAATGGAGATACACGTACAGCGCCTCCAAGTCAGCATCTTAATGTAGAGATATCCTCATCAGACTGCCCATGTTGTGTGTTACAGTACAAGTACCAGGTCAACATAAACAGAAGTGAATGGAGATACACGTACAGCGCCTCCAAGTCAGCATCTTAATGTAGAGATATCCTCATCAGACTGCCCATGTTGTGTGTTACAGTATAAGTACCAGGTCAACATAAACAGAAGTGAATGGAGATACACGTACAGCGCCTCCAAGTCAGCATCTTAATGTAGAGATATCCTCATCAGACTGCCCATGTTGTGTGTTACAGTACAAGTACCAGGTCAACATAAACAGAAGTGAATGGAGATACACGTACAGCGCCTCCAAGTCAGCATCTTAATGTAGAGATATCCTCATCAGACTGCCCATGTTGTGTGTTACAGTACAAGTACCAGGTCAACATAAACAGAAGTGAATGGAGATACACGTACAGCGCCTCCAAGTCAGCATCTTAATGTAGAGATATCCTCATCAGACTGCCCATGTTGTGTGTTACAGTATAAGTACCAGGTCAACATAAACAGAAGTGAATGGAGATACACGTACAGCGCCTCCAAGTCAGCATCTTAATGTAGAGATATCCTCATCAGACTGTCCATGTTGTGTGTTACAGTACAAGTACCAGGTCAACATTGACGGGACAGTGGCTGCGTATCGTTTCCCCTACTTGCTGGGTGGGGATACACTCGTGTTGAAGCAGGATTCCCACTACTACGAACACTTCTACAAGGATCTCAAACCGTACAAGCATTACGTGCCCTTCAAACATGACCTCAGCGACCTTCTCGAGAAGATACAATGGGCAAAGGATCATGAAAAAGAAGTGGGTGCCTTCACACCACTGTAATAATAATATTTATTTTTATAAAGCGCCATTTCCAAAAAATTCTCAAAGCCCTTTACAAAATATAATTAACATAAATCGTTATATGTAGCATAAATATATGAACAATGCAAATAGTATGTAAATCGGATAAAATCATGATATCATAATTATAAGAACTGTTAAAAAATTTAAATAATAAATTAATAAAAAATAAAACTTAGTAATGAGGTTTAATAACTCGACTTTATAACATCAAAGCTAGAGCAGAGAGAAGTATACAGCATTTACAGTAGATAACGTAGAGGTGGTCGCATTATATCACAAATTACTTATTATATAGGGGGAGTCGCCATGTATTGCCCGGAAAATAAATTGCAATAGTCGCGCCATATAGTGAGTGAAACACAAGTTAATGCATAATGATGCTAATAGCCGTTTTTGATTGTGAAAATTGTAAGTGCCACAACCCGCATTGATGGGATGGGTTGAACCAGTGCTAAATACACATTTTTCTGCAATTTGCAAACTTGTGAGACAGTTCCTTAGATATGTTGGTGTATTTCTTGAATCTTTCATGAACCTTAATGTGGCAATTATAGCCTCCCAGCAGAGAAACCTGTCCCCTTCACCCTCACTGCAATGTGTCCAACACGTTTGCTCTGATTATTGATTCATTTTGAGAATCTTGAGATTTCATTTTTTTATTGAAATATTTCTGGATGTGATCTAATAATTGTAATTATCTTTAAGTATTTGTACATGACAGGAAGAGATGTTACCATTACTTTATGATTTCATTTTTCCATTACTGTATGATTTCATTTATCATTACTTTATGATATCATTTACCATTACTTTATGATTTCATTTACCATTACTGTATGATTTCATTTACCATTACTTTATGATTTCATTTACCATTACTGTACGATTTCATTTACCATTACTGTATGATTTAATTAACCATTACTTTATGATTTCATTTACCATTACTGTATGATTTAATTAACCATTACTTTATGATTTCATTTACCATTACTGTATGATTTAATTTACCATTACTGAATGATTTAGTTTACCATTACTGAATGATTTAATTATAATTAATTTTAAATTGTGCTAATTTCAATCTGCTAATAACAAGCTCTTTGTGTAGTCATTAGTGACACGTATGTTTCAGGTGAAGCAGATTGCGTTAAATGGACAGCAGTTTGTGCGGAATCATCTCATGGCAAATGACATCTTCTGCTACCACGTTTTACTTTTTAAGGTTAGTAACGTTATTTACTATTTGTCCTAAATTGTTTACAAAAAGGGGTTGGCCACGTATTGTTTTCCTTTTTCTCCTTGTTAAGGTTGTTGCTATTGTTATTCACTTGTAGCAGAAAGAAGGCATTCTTTTAATATTATGATAAATGTAAATATACATGTATTGGGTATATTTAGATCCACTGCACCATGTTGTGTCGTGCACATACAACTTTGTTTCCTCTAACTTACAATGCCTCATTCTTTCTTTTCGTGAGAACCATTCCTAGGTATTATCTTGAGAAGAGTATATTTGAAATACATTAAGTTTGTTATTACCAGCAGTACTTTTCAATAATAACTTAGCACAGAATTATGTGATTTTATTTTAACAGTGCTAATTTTAACAGGCATATCTTGGGATATTGCAATGAACCAATGGAATAGTTGTCATTTTCTGATTTAGGAATATGCAAAACTGCTGGTAAGACCACCGAAGGTATTGAAGGATATGGAACTTGTTGCCATGCCGACTGATCACGAATCAAAGTGCAACTGTCCTACAAACAAACAGGACAAGGTGGGTGCAGTGCTGGGTATTACACAGTTAATTTCAGTTATTGAATGATTCTAGGTTTCAAGAATAAATTAATGAATTCATTTAAACTTACAAAAGTTTATTAAATAACTAATAATAAATGGACACAGTATGGGTCCTGCTGAAGGGACATAGCTGAAGTCATAGGACTTAGAAAGGTGCTATACTCATTTGAAACTAAAAAAACAATAAAAATAATCAAATTAAATCACAAAATAAAGTAAAAATTATGATTCACAATTTGTTTATGCATTCATTACAATGCTATCTGTGCTTTTAATAGATTAACTTATTTTAACATAAGTTTCAGTTAAATATATATGTATATATTATAGATGAGTTGTTTTGGAATGTTGTATTGGGTGACTGCTAGCCCAGTGCAACATTCTGAAGCAATGGATGTACAGAATCAGTGTTCTATAGGGTGTTTATTATATGGATTCATAACTAACACTCTGATACATGTAATAAATAAAATGGTAATTTACCAACAGTTCTCATTCATTCTTCATCAAGGTGTGATTAGCTGATTTTGGAATTCTAAATATACTAATTTTATATGGGTCATGTGAACTAACCTACCAACTTGTTATTAGGATATAATAACAAATTTGTAGGTAGATGATGTCGAACTGATTCTATGAACTATATGTTATACATTTAAATTTTTTAAATTAGAAAGGATTGAAAAACTCTATGACACATCATTTTAAAGGTGTAGAGAAAGCATTGTGTATGATTGCAATATAAGTTTTTATCAGCAAATAAGAATGATAAAAAATTGAATATATCGATAGAAAATCACAATTTAACAAAATAGTGCTCTTGCCCAGCTGGGCTTCATGAGACAATGATACTTCAGTAAACCCTTTCAATGGTCAGTTTGGCTCCTGAATGATTCTTCTGTGGAAACATTTCTGCTGGTTATTGTATTTTGTGTGTCTGCTTCTTCAGAGCAAAGACGAGCTGTAATGGACCATGGCATCAACAACAGTTTCCTTGATGTCAGCTACCAGTGTATCCAACTGGTAGTTCCACTTTTCTTCAGCAACGATCCTGTTTTATTATGGGGAAAGATGATGTCTTGCCAAGTCATACAGCAAGCTTTCATTAATTTATTTACAGAGACGCATATCAAGAATTGAAGTAGATATATACAAGTACACAGGTAGTATGACGTCCAAGTGTTGATATTGCGGAGGTCCAGTGGAATATTGTTAACATTGCTTATTGTTGAAGCATTATACATGACATTTATAAAAAACAAAATACATGTATAACAATATTTTAATATGTAACTATTTACACTGTTATATTTGTAGGTAGAGTATCTCTGGCATGTTGCTATAGGTTCGTTGATTCTTTGGCAATGATTGCTTTAGGAAAGGTTTACACTACGAACTTTGCACGTTGTATTGTACTTGTAACATGATATTAAAGTTTGTTGGTCACTGCCCAAAAGTGTGTCTGCCTTTCAATGCAGTACCTCAGATAGGTGTCTCGTGTAGACATAGTTCAACCAGAGATTGTGAATAACAAGAAGGCCGATTCCTACCAAAGATTGTAAATACATGTAACAAGAAGGCCGACTCCTACCAAAGATTGTGAATAACAAGCATACAAACTTCTACCGGGGATCATTCATAACAAGATGAAGAAAGCTGCCTCCGATTTTGGTTGTGTAATATTTTGAAACATCACCATCTGGTGGTGACTGTTTAATAAAAACCAGTTTCTAAAGCTAGCACACCAGCCGACTAACGCCGACTTGGGTTGCTAGTCGGCGCAAAAAGCAGTCGGCGCTAAACACCAATTAGTTCCACCGACCAGCGCCGACTTCTGACTGTCGGCGCTCGATGTGATCCTTGTGGAAAACTAAATACGCGTGTTTACCCCTTTGGTGTATATTCGACATGGCGCCGTTGTCCGATAAAGATTTGATAATTTGTAAAAAGTAGGCCAAAACGGCTATTAAAAAAACGAAACTTGTTACACAGTAAGTCGGAGCTTCGCCGTCAGCGACGACGATATGGCTTGAGCATTTAGCATTCGGTCAATTCAGTTCATCCCGAGACCTGTCAGGTCGTAGGGGAGACATGAGGGACGCAGTCGCAGCGGATGCTCTCTAGCCGGGATGGTCTCATGCAGTAGCGTTTGGATGTCAAGGTTGGCCCACTCCCGTATGTTGTCCATCAAGGTCTTATTTGCCTGCCTCTCCGTCTGCTGCCCTCCAGATTGTCATGCATGATTGTCTTGGCAAGGGAGTCGTGGCGTGTGACATGGCCGTACCATGCCAGCACGTCTTCACTGTTGCGACGAGTACGTGGCTCCTGCGGGCCTGCTAAGGAAGTGATCCGTGTTCGGACAAAGTCATTGGTCTTGTGCTCGGCCCAAGACATGTGCAGCAGGCGTCAGAAGCACTTGGTTTCAAACACCTGTATCTTCTACGGCTGCGAAACTTGGACACTGATGGCTGCAATGACGCTTCTGGCCGTTCGCTGGGTCCTTATCTTAAAAATCCGCAAAGCGGCGCTAGCGGTGGAAAACGTTTTTTGGGGAATTCGTTGGGTGCGACTGATTACACTTCAACATAACTGTTAACTGAAACGGCTAAATGTAACGTTCTGTGTACTAATATAAAACGAAGCTCCGACTTACTATGTAACAAATTTCGTTTTTTTATAGCTGTTTTGGCCTACTTTTTACAAATGTTTCATGTGTTTATTGTAGGCGTATCGAAACACATTATTAAATTTGTTTTCCACAAGGATCACGCCGAACACCGACGATCGGCGCGAGTCGGTTGGTATGTGCTGGCTGGTGTGTGCGGGCAGAAGTCGGCGCTAGTCGGCGGAACTAATTGGCGTTTAGCGTCGACTGCTTTTAAATTTTGCGCCGACTGGCAACCCAAGTCGGCGTTAGTCGGCTGGTGTGTGCCTAGCATTAGTGTTTGTTACTGAATGTTGCTATCACTTATGCCAGGCACACACCAGCCGACTAACGCCGAAAGGTGGACATTAGGTGTATTTGTGGCGCCTGTTTTAAGAACAAGCTAATCTACCACTTTCTGAAACGTTGGTTACCCGCCAGGTCAGTAAAATATGAAAGTAAAAAAATGAAAACTTGTGGCCCGTTATATCGAGGCCTATCACATGATCGCGCTATGATGTCTTATTGGCCAAGTTACCGCCGACCGTCGTGTTATGACAAAAAACCTGCACACACCAGCCGACTCGTCATCGGATATGCGCCGACTTGTCACCAGATTTTAACAAGACTTTAACAAGATTGCCATCCAGAGAATTAACTCTAGATGGCAGGTGGACAAGGAAGCCCTTTGGCTTATCGAGAGTCCAACCCTTTTATCTACATATATCCAGCCCTTCTGAGGTATGTGTCGATTTTATTTTTAAACATATTCACACTACTAGCACCCACACAATCATCAGATAATCTGTTCCATTCATTCACAGTCCTTTGTGAAAATGAGAACTTTCTCACATCTAATCTACACTGCTCCTTTACTAATGTAACTTCATGTCCTCTAGTCTTTCTATCTTTCTTAACTGAAAAAAACATATTTCTATCAATATTTTCATAACCATTCAATATTTTAAACACTTCTATCTGATCTCCTCTCAATCTCCTGGTCTCTAGTGTTGTTAAACCACATTCTTTTAGGCGTTTTTCATAACTAAGATCCCTCAGTTTTGGTATCATTTTAGTCGCTCTCCTCTGTACTCTTTCTAGCATATCTATGTCCTTCTTGCGGTATGGCCTCCACGCTTGTATACAATATTCTAAATGAGGCCTAACTATTGTTTTGTACAGTGGTATTATTAGTTCTTTTTCTTTATATGCTATATTTCGCCTAATCAATCCAAGGATTTGATTTCCCTTTGAAGCTGCAATTCCACACTGCTCTGAAACCTTCATGTCAGCACTAATTGTCAGCCCTAAGTCTTTTTCTTTTACAGTAGTACTTAGTACAGTTCCCCCCATTGTATATTCTACATATTCGTTCCCATAATAGGATACCTCCTTATCTAACGCCGACCGCCGATTCAATATTCGAATCGGCGTTAGTTGGCGGTATAAGGCCGACCGTCGGGCTTAAATTCGACACACACCAACCGACTGCCATCGGCCGACTGTTTTTACGCCGACTAGTCGGTTGGTGTGTGCCGAAAATCGGTTGGTGTGTGCCTAGCATTAAACTGGGAGAATACAGATAACAGCTTCATGTACTTTACAAATACGATTTAATAATTTCAAAATATCAACATTTCTTTAACCAGCACCAACTGCTTAACGAGAAGAAGTTGCAAAGTTTTCATCATAGAATGGTCCGTTTTTTTCTGTTTTACTAATAAGGTCGGGATGACTTGGATAACGGCTTCAAATAGAATTTATAAATGTAAATAAGATTTAATATTTTCAATGTCCTGTCACTACGATCACATCTATTACAAGTTTTACACCAGTACGTCTGCCCTTTTCTTTACGGTCTCTGGTTCAATTTGAGCAGCTAATAAGAGACGTTTCAGAGAGCATTCCACGTGTGTTCTATCGTCAAACTGGCCACACTAACTTTCAATTAGGCAAGAGGCTATTTTCAAGGTACTGTGTACCGAGTCTAAATCGTAAATAAAAACGACCTACTTTCCGCATCACGTGCCTCGTTCGCTTTATTGCACAGCAAAATATGTTCACTGTTTCCGTCATTTTCTATCTTATAGTCATTTTTTCAATATTCTCTTTTTATGTTTTGCAGCGATCATAGGAATAAACCGACGAGCGTGGTCGTGCAAGTTTGCAGTCCCAAAATACATTACATGGGGTGGGTAATGGTTTGGCTGTCACCATGGGGGAATATATTGTTACAGTGGCGCCAACTAGAGAGTGAAACATACTAATGTAAATTCACTCTATAATGGCAATTTTGGATGGTAAACATAACAAGTTCCACACCACATATTGATGTGGGAGGGGGGATTGAACCAATTTGCGAACTGATGAGACTATCCATTGGACAGTGAGGTGCACCGGCCCATGTGAACTGGGTATGTGGCTGGGCGTATTAGGGGCATTAAGTCGGAACCAGCTGGTAGCTATCTACATATTGGTTGGCGGCAAGAAACGTACGAACATGACAAGTCTACATGTCATTATTCTGCGGCCAAACCTTCGTAAAGCTTTTGACGAACACTGGTTAAGACATTGACGTATGGTCAGGACATTGATGTGCAGTCAAGACTGTGAAGTGCGGTCAAGAGTTTGACGTGCTGTCATTGCCAATACCTTTGACGTACGGTAGACTTTGAAGTGCAGTCAAGGCTTTGACGAACAATGATCAAGACTTTGTCGTGCGGTTAAGCCTTTGACGAATAATGATCAAGACACTGACGTGCAATCATGACTTTGACGTGCGCTTAAGCCTTTGATGAGGAATGTTCAAGACTTTGTCATGCAATCAAGACTTTGACATGCGGTCAAGACTTTGTCGGGGAAACAGCGGTCGGGGTGGCTGGCGGGATGACGTCCTTGTGGTGATCGTGGGAGGGGGACACGGGAGCGGGGAAGGAGCATGCTAGGGGCGGTGGTGGGCAATCCCATATGGGGGCCAGAGGGATCGGTTGAGGGGACACATTGCGGGATACGTTGACGGGAGTGGGATTGGGACAGATGGGTGGGGGAGTCGAACTCGACGTGTCGTCGGAGGAGCTCTCCTGGCTCGTCGTCGGCGGCATGTAGGGACGGCGGCGCAGGTATTCGTGGTACCAGTCAATGTAGAGACACGGGTGACTGCCGGTGATCTTGTGACTTTTGACGGCGTGGCACGCGTCGACCATGTCACCGAATACCACCTGGCAACAACAAAAGGGACAGTGGGGAAACGGTCATAACTGTGTCTGTTTACAGACCATACAGAGGAAACGTTCACGGGTGTGTCCGTTTACAGATGATGCAGAGGAAAAGTTCACTGACGTGTCCGTTTACTGGCTATACAAAGGAAACGTCCACGGCCGTGTCCGTTTATTGATTGTGTAACAATGACGTCTCCCCAGAAAGGCCGCTCCCCTTGTCGCGGCAGCCACGTTTAATAAAGTTTGGTTTAGTAGAACTATCGCCTCTATTCTGCCTGTATATTTTAAAGTCCATAAGCCCGAATAATGATCGTAACAGACTGTACAGAGGAAACGTCAATGGCCGTGTCCGTTTACTGACTGCAGAGGAACCTTTCATGGCCGTGTCCGTTTAAAGACCATAGAGACGAAACGTTCACGACCGTGCCTGTTTACATATTTATATAATTACCTGAGGCGTCTGTAATTGTAAAAGTGGGTTGTCAAAATATGAGTATATGTTTACAAATGTCGTTGAATATTTTTCTGATAGGAATGATGTATGTGATGGACACAGATACACGCGTTTGAGCCTCATAAACGCAGGCACGCACACACACTGTAATCTGAAGTACCTGAGCACTACGTATATTCAGTCTCGACATGTGCACGGCCTCGACGGGTCCGAACTTGGACATGATCTGTCGAATGACGACATCCGTCATGCGTTGGGGCGCCTGCCAGATCACCGTCACCGTCGACATGGGCAGCTCTTGCCGCGTCTTCAGTTTCACCTCGACGATCTTTTCGAGTCTACAGTCAGTCAAATGTTCACTTAAATATCGTTTGGCTGCGATCCCAAAGTCTTGGGTCAAGTCATTTGTTGCATTCGAACACAGCACCGCGGGGTCCACCCCAACTGTGAAGATTTTCATTTGTGTCTTGGGCATATACGTGCAACATACATGGAATCAAAGTCATTACCACAGTCAACGCGAAACAGCTAGCTGCCGTGTTAGCATTAAAGAAGGCGCTGTTGTGTACCCGCGAATCACAGCGTGTGTTTTAGATTGGATATAGGAAAACGTTCGTTTAATCCTGAACAATGTCTACCGAGAAACGGACGCAATTTATGCGATATGACGTTACCATTTATTTAGTTTCTAAGAGAAAAGATTAACACTTAGCAATACCTAACACATTAATTTGTATACCACTGTACCGTGTACTCTACCTGCGGTTTATATTTATATGTACCGTGTATTCTACTTGTGGTTTATATTTATATGTACCGTGTACTTTACTTGTGGTTTATATTTATATGTACAGTGTATTCTACTTGTGGTTTATGTTTATATGTACCATGTATTCTACTTGTGGTTTATATTTATATGTACCGTGTATTCTACTTGTGGTTTATGTTTATATGTACCGTGTATTCTACTTGTGGTTTATATTTATCGTGTATTCTACTTGTGGTTTATATTTATATGTACCGTGTATTCTACTTGTGGTTTATATTTATCGTGTATTCTACTTGTGGTTTATATTTATATGTACCGTGTATTCTACTTGTGGTTTATGTTTATATGTACCGTGTATTCTACTTGTGGTTTATGTTTATATGTACCGTGTATTCTACTTGTGGTTTATGTTTATATGTACCGTGTATTCTACTTGTGGTTTATGTTTATATGTACCGTGTATTCTACTTGTGGTTTATGTTTATATGTACCGTGTATTCTACTTGTGGTTTATGTTTATATGGACCGTGTATTCTATTTGTGGTTTATGTTTATATGGACCGTGTATTCTACTTGTGGTTTATGTTTATATGGACCGTGTATTCTACTTGTGGTTTATGTTTATATGTACCGTGTATTCTACTTGTGGTTTATGTTTATATGGACCGTGTATTCTATTTGCGGTTTATGTTTATATGGACCGTGTATTCTACTTGTGGTTTATATTTATCGTGTATTCTACTTGTGGTTTATGTTTATATGTACCGTGTATTCTACTTGTGGTTTATGTTTATATGTACCGTGTATTCTACTTGTGGTTTATGTTTATATGTACCGTGTATTCTACTTGTGGTTTATATTTATATGTACCGTGTATTCTACTTGTGGTTTATGTTTATATGTACCGTGTATTCTACTTGTGGTTTATGTTTATATGGACCGTGTATTCTATTTGTGGTTTATGTTTATATGGACCGTGTATTCTATTTGTGGTTTATGTTTATATGGACCGTGTATTCTATTTGTGGTTTATGTTTATATGGACCGTGTATTCTACTTGTGGTTTATGTTTATATGGACCATCTATTGTACTTGTGGTTTAAGTTTATATGTACCGTGTATTCTATTTGTGGTTTATGTTTGTATGTACCGTGTATTCTACTTGAAGTTTATGTTTATATGGACCGTGTATTCTACTTGAAGTTTATGTTTATATGGACCGTGTATTCTACTTGTGGTTTATATGTATGATTTATACAATTCCAAAAAAGTAACTATATCTAAGGCAGTTTGGGGCAGACTGAGATGGCAGGACATGTGTAGAGAATTAGTGAGGACAATCTACCAAGAAGAGGGTTGTAGATGAAGAAGAGGAAGACCAAACTAAGATGGGAAGCTGTATAAAGCAAGGTATTGAAGAGGCAAGTGCGAACGGCCGACAATGGAATACCATCGCAGAAGATCGATAAGATTAGAGAGCATTAGTAAACGAGACAGAAGAGGAAACGTGCATAGTCGTGTCCGCTTACAGACCATACACAGGAAATGTTCACGGCTGTGTCCGTTTACAGACCATCACAAGGGAACGAAGAAGATGAAGATTATTTTACACTTCTACTATTAATTGGCAGAGTCCGTTTTCGGACATTACCACCAATGGGAGTTTAGAGTACGAGATCCCAGCTCAGTGAATCCACGATAGGTTTTTTCCATTTCCATGCGAGGGATCTTTTACTTCCCCTGGTATAGACACCGGATAAAAGGGAACAACGGCTTATAGTGAAAGTGGTTCTTCAGAAAGTCACATGCCACGTAGGGTGAACGAAACTGTCCAAGTTTTGATACAGCGGCCGATACCCGTACCGAACCACCGATCATTCGGCACCAGGATTCGAACCCCGGTTCCTCCGATCGACATTCCGGCACTCTGAACCCTCGACCACCGCCGACTTATTCACCTAGTTTCTGAGGTAAACACCTATGTGGGCTCACGGGCACGACCTGCTTTCGACCCACCTATCTTTCAGGTGTCTCGTGATGACCAGGGTCGGTCGCTTCTCGTCCCGCCGGCCGACGGCAGGACACGAGCCCTCTGACGAAGACTCCTCCGAGCCCGGCGTGGCCCGTGACTTCGGCCGAGGTTTAGCGGCTCGAGACCAGGTTCGTCCGTCGAATTCCTTGTCTGCTCGCGGCAGATGCACCACCACTATGGGACATATGGCTGGGACGATATATATATATATAGGGTATATTACATAGACTCGTGTAAAGGGGGCCTAGCTTAATCACCCTTAAGTTTTCATTGCTAAAAATAGTTGCGTAACAGTTTGTATAGAAAAAAGTTAAATTGATAATGGTCCCAATACCCCTTTTCAAATATGCCACTGCTAAGCATGTACCGTCCACGTTTAACGTACAGTGTACACTATTATATCAGATGGAAAGTGACTGATATAATATCCGGACATGCAACGTGCAATTGGATACATTATCATAGCGATCGGACCTCACCTTTCCGAACAACGGCAGTGATTAGGTTGGGATGATTCAACCGCAATGACGTCGATTCATGCTTCTCGTCCGCCCTGTCCTCCGTCGAATCGTCTGCCACTGCACGCAACGGCCCCGTTCTCCCCTTGCTGTAATTCCTGTAAAGGGCCGAGAAAATAGCAAGAAATCGTGTCACCAACAGGAATTACAGCAAGAGGAGCACGGGGCCGTTGCGTGCAGTGGCAGACGTTTCTATTGTGGTTTTACTGGACCACCACTGGCCTGACATTTACATATTTGTGACAGATGGTTCTGCACAATTCGACGAAGGCTTGGACACGGATCAATCCATTTTAATCCGTTTTGAACGTCTTTCTCGAGGCCAGTTTGGTTTGTCCTATTCATTAGTTCTGTGTTCGTTTGCCGTATCGTCCTTGGGCATAAACATGTCACAACATGTCACAAAGGCCTACATAAACATGTCACAACATAGGCCTACATAAACATGTCACAACATAGGCCTACATAAACATGTCACAACATAGGCCTACATAAACATGTCACAACATAGGCCTACATAAACATGTCACAACATAGGCCTACATAAACATGTCACAACATAGGCCTACATAAACATGTCACAACATAGGCCTACATAAACATGTCACAACATAGGCCTACATAGACATGTCACAACATAGGCCTACATAGACATGTCACAACATAGGCCTACATAAAATGAGTTACATCACTTAAAGTGACACGATCTGCTGAGAAATACTAATTTAAAACGTTACCAAACGGTTTGCTGAAATATATATCGGTTACTGTATATTCAAACAAAATATGATTATAAAGTATTACAATGTATTAAAAACGAAAATTGGGAAGGACTGCGAATTGAAATCACTGGGAGTGATAGATAGATATATATAGACCACCACGAGACTTAAATGTTGATTATAAACAATCTATTGTTGAATTTGCATTATTATTATCAAAAATGCAAAAATTCGGAAGTTATAATTGCTGGGGATTTCAATATAAACTTGCTTAACAGTCATGAAAAAGAATATTTCAGTGAGTCTTACACCTTAACAGGATTTAGCTTCTTTCCATAAATAACATTCCCAACAAGATTGTTCCACCCTAAATGGCATATTGATCGACACTTTATTTTGCAAGCTTAATTAATTTACGCTACAATCAATAGCAGGTATTCTAATCAAACATTTATTTTCAGTTCACCAACCATATATTACACTTATTGACACTGTTCCAGTGTACTCTTAAATTAATTAAAATACATTTAAAAATTGAAAAGCTATGTCAAATTTTGCTAATGAAATAATTAACTCAAATATCACGGATAAATGAGATCAAGATCCTTCGCATGATCAAAATAATAATTACAAAATAATTGATGTACTTGAAAAGGCAAAATGTAAACATATGCCATATAAGCTAGTCACGTTTAAGAAACAGAAACACAAAAACTCCTTATGGATAACAAATGGCATACTTAAATATATTAAATACAAAGACAACCTACATAAACAGCTTAAGTTAACAAATCGATTGATTATTTCATTAAAAAGACAATCTTAAAAACGTATAATTTTATCTTTAAAAGAAGTATCAGAGCAGCCAAACTGGTATATCGTGAGCAACTGTTTAACAAATGTAAAATTGGCATTTGGAAAACTATAAATGAAATTTGTTAAAGATCTAACAAAAAATATCATTACCTATATATTTTAGGGAAGGAGACCGCGAAATAACTGATACTGTAGAAATTGCAAATACATTAAATTTATTGTTTACAAACATATGAAAATATCTTGCAAACAAAATTAAATGCACGAGTAATAAAAATCGTAGCTCCTGTCTTGGAAAGTTTGAATTGCGTTTCTAGTACCAAGAAATAAATGAGGAGTCAATTCTCAAAGTAACTGACGATTTCCCTGCAAACATCAATAAAGGTCATGATGGCATTGCACTGAAACAATTAAAATATTTAAAAAAAATTAACTAACCAGTTCGGCTTCAAATTCAACCGAATATGTCATTATGGAAGTTATCGACCGAACAATAACCGCACTGTATTAAAATGAAACAGCTATAAATATATTTTTAGATTTATCAAAAGCGTTTTCATACTTTAGATAACACAATTCTATTAAGCAAACTACATATGCATGGAATATGCGGCATCGCTATAAAGCTAATGGAAAGTTATTTTTAAAATAGAATATGTTCCTAATACACATAAACGACTTACCAAAGTCAAGTGAGATATTTAAATATGTAATGTAACATGCACATGATACAACTCTATTTACTACCTTCCAATCTATAACAGATATGTCCGAAAGATGTCGAACAACATTTAAATACAGAATTAAACAAGGTAAACCATTGGCCGAAAATAAACAAACTGTCTTTAAATATAAAGAAATCCTGTATATAATACATAAACAGGCAAATAAAGAAGTAAATCTTTTTATATTCAAGATGGATGAAACCAGAATCGAAAGAGGTCAAAACTTGAATCATTTAGGTGTAGCATTGCAAGAAAATCTAAGCTGGGACATTCATATTAAAATTATTTCAATCAAATGTTCTAAATTGATTGGGATATATAACAAATTAAAAAATTTGCCATTAAATAGAAACATGATTTTGTATAACTCATTAAAGTTACCATATTTAAATTATGACCTGATGATATGGGATCTTAGGTGTAACAGAATCATCAAACTACAGAAAAAAGCAATACGAATAATACAATTAAGTAAATATAATTCGCATACCCAGCCGCTGTTTAAGAAACTAAAAATTCTTGAAGTAACAGACACACTGCAATTATTGGAATACAAATTTTATTATAAATATTTGCACATGACATTACCAGTATATTTGCCAAACTTACCTTTTACTTTAAGGTGTTCACAACATTAATATAATAAGATATTGTCAATTCGTTATTTCGTACATTATTTCATTATTGTTCTATTTTGTATATTATACATTTTAGCTGATAATACATGAATGCATTACCTACAATTTTTTAACACATTATCATTTCATAAATGAGATGTAGATATTTCTGTTTTTAAAATTGTACCGTTTTTGTTTTATATGTGGGTCAAATAAACACTTTCGGTTCAGAATCCGATACTGAGCGATACAAACTAGACTAGTAGCGTTCCCATTTCAACAACCGGCAAACTGGAAAGGGCAGGGCGTACATCTTCCAGCACCATACACAGCTCTCCGTGCAATGTAAATCCCCTGGGTTCAAATAGGTTTTCCTGATAAACTATTGGCATGATATTCTTGCTTCACATGGTAATTGTTTCTATTAACTAATTTATATATGCATAGGCCCAAAAGAACGTCTGCTCTTTCCCTTTAACCTTCTCGAGGCAAACAAATCGGTACCCACCTCTTGGTGTTGGCGTTGGTCACGTTACTTCCCCAGTGTTTGACGGGAATTATAGGCAACGGTGCTACTACTGAGTTGGATTTCGTCACCCGTATTTCTCTGACGTCGGACTCCGTTGGCCCAATAAACCTCATTCTCGGTGCCGGTGTCTTCGAGTAAGCTTGAGTGGTTTCGTCCGGTTTGCTAGCTGGACACAAACGCGCGGATCAACGAATACTATTATTCAAATGACACACTCTATTTTAACCATAAATGTCATCTCGATTTTTCGGGATATTATTCAGTCATTCTGCAAAGGATGCTCATGTGCCATTATGCAACATGCCAGCGTAGAACATATACTTTGTGGGTACGCGCTGTCTGTGTGCACTCTGTTCCTGCATAGATAATTAATCCTGAAAACACGTTATCGTCCTGTCAGAATTAGCGACAATGCAACAGTGTTTTGTCCCTGACGTAGGGTCTAAATTATTGTTTGTCAAAAGGTCATGCCAAATTCAACCGAGTGTCAACAACGGCGACGGGTTGCCATGCACGTGGTTCAAACAGTATCGTTCTTCTGTCGTGTTTTGTTTGGATAAATCACTGCGATGTATACAACCTATAATTAGCGCCGACAGCACGACACGTTGCTGGCCACGCGCTTGTAATAGTCTATCACTTCTTCATGCATGTTTATTGTTGAAGTGTCAGAGTTGCGTGCATATACCACGAACATAACACAGTCAACGCACTAACAACAAACATTCGCACGCGCGCGAATGTTGACACACACATAGTGAAACACAATTGCACTCGCACGTACACACGCACGCAAGCACACACCCACACACGCACGCAAGCACACACCCACACACACACGCCCGCACGCCCCTCACGACGGTTACTTGTTCGAAGGTCCACCTACACGCATTCGCATGTCCTGCAGTTCGTTTTGCATCGGCTGCATGAGTGAGACGGTGGTTGGCTTTAGGCGAGTGTAGGCGCACTCCAGCCTCGTACATGTGCATGTTTCGCAGCGGCACCGTCTTCCTCTGACGGTGCTTACCAGAACTGAGCCGTTCGTAGAAGAATCGCTGATAGAGCAGAGTCAGTTGATCCGTCTTCTCGTCTATAACACAGTGGTATTCAGAAGCTGAATTTTACCTTGTTATGCATTGGCAACTATTATAATGCCACACCATGCACCAAGGCGACATAACATTTTAATAACTTAGGTCTACAGCAATAATGCAAATTCGGCGATTATTTACGTTGTAATCTGTTATGCTTGCTATGGGTGTGTGGATATAAACATCTCACAATATATATATATATATATATATATATATATTGTGAGATGTTTATATCCACACGCCCAGCAAAATTTATGTATAATTAAAAATTGCAATGTATAATTAAAATTATATGCTGTAGTTTTCTATTTAAAATATTTTTTATAATTATTTTGTTGGTCCAATGCAGCTGAATGCAACATGTGTTGAATACATTAATATATTTCCAGTTCCAAAAGCTAGCGGATTCATACTAATTTATGTTTTCCCGATAGTCAACTATTTTACTATAAAGAATCACATGTCCAATGACAAAGAAGAAAGCTATTGTACCTTGATGCTCTAACAGTGCAATTCAACGGAAGAGTGTAGGCCCGTACACATTAAAATGGTCTCCACCACGACAACACGCACGCTCACACGCACACACAGACACACACACACACACACACACACACACACACACACACACACACACACACACACACACACACACACACACAGTGGAGCGCAGTAGCGCAGCGGTAAGAGCTCCGGACTTTCGACTGAGAGAACCCGGGTTCGAATCCTATGCGGCGGTGTCGAATCTTGAGCAAGTCCGTTTACTCTATATTGCTTCAGTTCATTCAGCTGTATGAATGAGTACCTGGCTATAGATAGTGGTGGATATTTGTGTACGAATAGTATTCACGCATTGATTGCAGCGGGGTGAATGCTTCCCAGAGAAGTTGAGATGGTGTTCGACTGAACAGGTCTGCCAGGGAGTAAAGTGTAAAGCGCTTTAAGAGGACTGGATACTGCGCTATGTAAGAACTTACCTTTACCTCTACACACTATTGTATTTTAACATAACTGCAAGTTCCCAGTCAAACACTCTAATCTTAACATATATAAACAGTAATAATATTGGGTTTCTCGTTTTTTCAGATTCAGGTAACTACGTTTTCTGCAAAAAACCGGGATGATAAAAAAATAGTTTATTATAGTTCTTAGTATCATAACCAAAATGTTTAATTACCTACACAAACTGACGCCTATCTTCTCAAGAGGTCTTCACCAGTACCGCAGGTGTCCTGGTCGGATGATATCATCACACATGCTTATGCGCTATTCCTAAGTCCCGCGTCTCCGTTAATCGCTGCCTTCGTTTCTCGCATCCAGATTGTTTCTTTCACGTGGACTCCGACCAGAATGTCTGCTGTACTGATGATGCTATCTTTAGAAGATACGCCATTCCATTATTTTTCACCCTTTATCAACCTAAGTCGTTTTACCACATTTTCCATTGGATATGGATACAATCAGGTTAATATCACCAAATGTTTTTCCAGGCATCCTTTGGTTATTAGCTTTAGAATTTTGAACGGAATTAGAACATTTCTTGGGTTGGTCCATTATTTTTCACCCCTAATCAATCAAAAGATCTGCCGTTTTACCACATTTCTCCATTGCATATGGGTACAGTCTGACTTATATCACGTATTTCAGTACAGCATGTCATATATGTATGTATTATTTGGAAACGGTAAGTCTAATGTACAAAAGCATATAGATGTGATTTGTAGATCTTTGCCATTTTTTTAGTTTCCATATAATACAGCTTTGTATCATAACTTAATAAGAAACTATGGCTTTTACAGCAGTTGCGTCATTATCCAATCTACCCACAGGGTGTCATGGCAGACTCCTCACGTCCCATATCCAGACCCAGCCATCTGCAATGGGTGTCTGCTATTGTATCAGTGGACTGGTCAGCCAGAGAAAAGCTTGGTATGCTATACGTTTTGAATACTGCTACAAAGCAGACTGGGCTGGTGGAATACCTTCATGGTATTATTCCTTTAGCAGAATAACTTTCTCATTACCTCGATAACGGAGACCATATTGTCACAGAGTACAGCGGTGAAGCCTTCCATGAGTTGAACTGTCGCGAATCCAGATCCAAATGGATGTGTGGTTTCAGTGCCACTGAATTAATGCATTGGTCATCGCAAGGTATGCTTTCTAGGTTTCCCATGCTGTCTTCCAACCATTGCCGAAGAATGCAGAAGTCGTATTGTATCTCAGCTAAATCGTGGAAACTGACAAGGACGTCGACTTGTATTTTCACAGACATATGCCGTTAACATTATGATGAGTACAGCTATTGCCTGTCCCAAAGGCTATCCAAATGTATGCAGCTGAGGGAAAATGTGACTAGTTCATACATCTTAATTGTCGGAAGCACAAGGACACCATTGTCCACTGTGCGTATCAAATGTGGTGTTAGTCCCCTTTCTGCATTCTGCACATGGAATAGCAGTTGCGAGTCAGCTTCCTCGTGGTCACACCATAGCATATCATAGTTGAACCTACTGACGATCAGTGAGGTGCCTGTGGCAAACACTTCCTTTCAACCTGGATAGTGGAGATTTGGCGGAGAGAGATGCTAACAGCTTATGTGTCTTGGTGACATGGCGTTGGAAGTATATCCAGTTTATTCGAAGCACCTGTTGTTCCAGGCTACCTTCCTCCGATTCTCGTTACCACGCTACTCTCATGTGGTTTATTTGATGCTGCTGGGGAGGTACGTGTCCCAGACAATAAAGTAATGTTGGACTTAACAATGTGCTTCATGATGTGTGGAGTAACAACAGTGTCTGCACTCATCAAACGTGGTGATGTTGGTTGTGGAAAGGAGATGGAAAGGTGGGAGGGAACCGATGTATTTCTTACGTGACAAATGTGTGAATAAAGGTTCTTTGCTGCAAGACGATGTATAACCGAGACTAGAGGGTCAATCAATTATTCAGCATTGAAATAATTATTTTCCGCCTGCTTGGTTTTGGAATGGGGCGTAGGTGGTTGAACTCTTCTTTAGTAGGACATGGGTGGAATGTGTAATGTCAACGATCACCAATTTATTATTATTATTGAAGGAGCAACACAGATGTGGTGCTTTAGATTTAGCCGGCTTTCCCCTTATACCTAGAAAACATGTAATAAAATGGCATATATCGGTTCAAAGGGGGTGAAAACGTATGGACCCACCTAAATATGTGCTAACGCCAATAAAAAAATATATCAGTGTTACGGGAAACAGCCAAAACTGTGATACACCTGTCCGGTATGTAATATTTGCCACGGGAAAGAGTAATAAAAAGCATACGGCTACGGGTTCAGTGGGGGAGTGAGAAATTATGGACCCACCCAAACATTTGCTAATTATGATCAAACATTGAAATTGTGTTGTTCAAGACAGCAGCAAAACAAGTTGATGCTTTTATTCGGTACGCCCCATATAATTCCATGAAAAAATGTAGTAAAAAGGCTCATTTCTGTCCAATAAAGGGTAAAAACTGATGGACCCACCCAAACAATTAGCCAACTCCAATCAAAAAGTGAAATTGTTCATTGTTTAATGAAGCAACACAAAATATTTGGCACTTTTATCCGGTCTGTACCATCTCACCTAGAAAAAATATAGTAACAAGGCATAAACAAATTCAAAGGGAGGTCAACATTTATGAAGCCACCCAAAAACATTGCTGAAAAAAATTGAAATCGTATTGTTCAAAGTAGCACCAAAGAATGTTGTGCTTTTATTCGGTCTGTCCCCATCAAGTTGCTACGGTACCTGTCTATTGGATATGATCATACGAATTGTATTAAGTAATACTATCCTGAGGAATGTTTTGTAATATAAGACGCGATCCGTAACTGCCTACATAGTCTTCTGCGTTGTGAATACTTTGAAGCTTACTTTCTTCTGTGTTGTGAATACTTTGAAGCCTGGTGTCTTCTGTGTTGTGAATACTTTGAGGCGTGGTGTCTTCTGTGCTGTGAATACTTTGAGCCGTGGTGTCTTCTGTGTTGTGAATACTTTGAGGTTTGATGTCTTCTGTACTACCCGGCCACGCCTTGTATGTGTCTCCAGGAGACCCCACCTGCTTGTAGTAGCTATCTGTGTGAGTACCACATGCGAAGTGAAGGTCCACACGAAATTATGAAAGTTCATTTTGAAACACGAAAACACAAGGTGGGGTGAATGCATAGAGGAACTTGGAAGTGATGATTAGAGATAGACGCATACATCAAAAGCTTAAATAGAGGAGGTATTTAGTTCGTCTTTCACATCAGTACGGCTATATGGCCTAGAGACCACGAAGATGACTGAAAATCAGCAATAAAAAGTTTGCGAAAACAACTGGATGAAAAGAGAATAGACAAGGATGAAAGTGCATATACAATTATTGTAACTGACAGGCTCTACCGAAGACATACTCATGAGTTTAACAAGACGCGATGACTTACTCATGTCAGTTGCGTAGCGGTCTGGGTTACAAGCCGACGCCGCCCTCTCTCCGTCGTTTGCTGCCACTCTGCCGAGCGCGTACAACGCGTGCATGCGCGCATACTCTTCGCGCCGCACCCGGTCGGCGTCATATCGCTTCTTCCAGACAAAGTAGGACTGCGGTGCGCCCTTCGTCTCCTCCGCCTGGCAACCATTAGTTGTATAGAGCCCTATTGTCGACTAGCGGACTTTATAGGACTTATAGAAAGATTGTCAAATGTAGTTATTTTAGTAAGGCGTCAAAACGGCACAATAATTTTAAAAATCCATAAAAGTCAATAGATGGCACTGGGGGCACTATTATAAAGGCGGGGCAAACAGAGACGTAACGGGTAATCACAAGGACCGTGGGGTGAAGTAAGATTTAGGGTTCCCTATAGCACACGTAACCACGGGTGGCCATCCAACCGGACGCGTTTACAACTCCACTCACTTTTAGTTGTTGAAAAATCTGGGGTATGTTTGTGTTTCCAAGAATGTAGCCAAATAGTTCCATTGTAATTTATATTAGGACAATCAATTAATGTTGATGTTATGTTGGGGCACATGCAAATTTATGTTTGTTTAATACGCATAATTGCCTACTACTTATTAAAAGGCAAACGATTTGTGTTAAGATTGATCGCTATATTCTATTACTTTCGCCAAAACAAATATCGTCTCCATTACTCTTAGCTTTCTTATGCGTCCATTAATATTTTGTATATTTTTAAACATAGTTCTTTTATAATATTCCATTTACAATCGGTATTTTGTACATCTTTTTTAACATATGATAAAACAACAGCAACGAGCAATTCTAATTTCGTCCAGTGAACGGCTTTGTCGGTACCTTCGGCTTCTTCAAGTTGGCTTCTTTTAGTATGGCGCGCGCGCGGACACGCATGAGTAAATCTTCATTTTTCCTCCACCCGCCCAAAAAATTGACATCGCGCTCCCGCTGTATTAAATCGGTCCTTATGTCCGGCAAGTAGAAATAGGCTTTCATGAGACGGATGAATATCTGCGAGTCAACTTCCTGCAAAGATGGAAAATGCAAGACACCGTTTTGCTTCGAATCAAATGTAAAACAATCTTCGCGTCGAATTGTGTATCTGCAACGGAAAATAAAGGTACTTTGTTGTCGTGTTTACTTCATATTGGGTAAGGAATAATCCACTTCGTGTCAGATTCCCATACAAATGGTGCAAATTAGACTACTATTGTGCAGCATTTGCAGATCACTTGTTCTTAATTAAATAGTCCACTTCAACAAGTAGTCAGTAGGCCTAACGTATATTATGTGTACCATTACAGGTAGTAACCTCCACAAGAATCATCACTTCGGACTGGACGGAAGAGATGGTTGTGTTACATGCCTAAAGGTTACATTTTATTTAGTAAACTGAACACACGAATGTGATAAAACTTACAGAACCAACAAGCCAACAAGAACCAACAAGCCAACAAGACCAACAAGCCAACAAGAACCAACAAGCCAACAAGACCAACACAGCCAACAAGACCAACACAGCCAACAAGAACCAACAAGCCAACAAGAACCAACAAGCCAACAAGAACCAACAAGCCAACAAGAACCAACAAGCCAACAAGAACCAACAAGCCAACAAGAACCAACAAGCCAACAAGAACCAACAAGCCAACAAGACCAACACAGCCAATGAAGCGACTGCGATATAGTGTTAGTACACCCACGACAATTACTGATAAGCCTACATCAACAGTGAATCCGTGTTCAATTTAGGCAACACGAGTCGCCATAATGGTAGCTACGTTAGCCGGACAACGCATTTTTTTATAATGCAGAATCTTCTGGGAATCGCATTCGCCGTGAAAACAGTGCGCGATTTACATCGGCATACATTGAAGAAATAAATGAAATGTGACATTGGCCTTGACTAAGATTTCTTCTCGAATTCCTTGTTTATATCAACATTTGAAACAATATAATAACAATGATGATCAAGTACAGCTATTTGCATAAGCAGCTAGGCTATAGATTGTGTTTATTTCATGAGTCAGAATTGTGACTAATTATAGTTAGCATGCATGTTTTATTACAGGTGTACCTTCCATAATAGCCAAGAAACTTATATGGTGAAACATATATAAACTGTTGTAAGCCTACATTGGTAAATATTGTTTCCTTTTGCTGCTCAAATAGTCTGCAAGTTTCAGTTGGCGATGGTTTGCATTTTGCCATACAGATCACCAAAGACGCACTAGACATCATCAACGCGTCTCTACGCGTCTTTTCGTTCCCCGCAAGGCTTGCTGTGACGACATGTGCGTTGTTGTGGTATGACGTGACCGTAACCTGCGTAGTGCCCTCTTGCTATCTTACTAAACGTAATAGCATTTTATTTTAGTTCGTACACCATTCCCCTGGTGATAGAACTTACATGTTGCTGTGCACAAACTTGAAGAAATGAAAAATAGTTGCATGCAAACTGTCGAGGTGTACGTTTAACAAACATATAACGACCACATGACTATGCAGTTGTGTAATTTTTTAGTTCATAGGTCAAAGAGGTGACGTTGCATAGTTTGACAGTCTCTACGCGACGAAGTATAACTATACCTGACACTAGTATTTCCATTGGAATTCAAGGAAAAGGTACTAAGTTATTTTATAAGCACACAGTGGCTAGCATAGTAATCTTCTTGTACAAACGAGTTCGTGTAAATTGCATTCAAATGGCAGTTGTATAATTAGAACAATGCTTTAATGCAAAATATACTTTCTACTGTTTAACGATATAATAAAACATCATTAATACCGCATGAACGTATGTGTTGTTCACTTTGTTGTAAACAAACACGCCAGTCTTATTGATTGGTAGTTTCTAACCGATCGTGTTAACGAGTCGCAGTACGTTAGCCAACTGAATTTTAACGAGACAATAAATTGACAGATTTTTGAAATAGTAAATATTCCACGAATGCATCCCCGTTATTCTTACCGTGTTTCTATTTTGCGAGTGCTCCGAAAGCAAGATCATATTAAAGAACATCGATGTCATGTGCATTAGCAAATGCAGATGGACGGGACAGGACAGGGCAGGGCACGGAAAGTCAACTTAACCATCGACAGGGACAACCGACACAAACATAACATGTATTCCGTGCACTAAGGGAGCCTTTGGATATTATGGAGAGCTACGGTATCCTACACATGTTTTATCCTTGTCAAAAGATGCATTTAAATATGTTCCTATACAAAAATATGGGTAACAAATTAAATTGCATGTTTTCAAATAATAGACACCTGTTGTTCCAATATTACTTTGTTATTTTTCTAATTTGATGCTTATGTGATATCAACAATTACTCTACAACAACCACAAAGTACCAATTTATGTCCGGATAGTGGCACTCCTAGCTCTTTAATTTGCGCGATAACAAATGTTTTTCTCAAGAATTTTACAAACTCTAGGACACAAACTATGTGTACACCAAATTTCATACATGTTACCGTCATTTTTGTCGCGGCGCCATTGCCTTTAAACGGGAATAGTTCTGTTTAGAGCAACCCAGCAATGAGCGATGCAAACTTGATAACTGGGAGCACGCGAACTCCCACCCAAGATCACATCGTTTGGCAACAATATGTCGATGTACGTATTGAGTCTAGCATTCGTTGTCAGACAAATCGTATGAACATGTATGTGGCTGGGGTTAAGTATTTCTACATGAACTTAAATACAGTTTTCCAATATTTGTACTTAGACGTGTACTTTAGTTTTCAAATGAGAAGTACTTGGTAAATTGTACTTGCCAAAATATATGATATATAATTTTATTTATTATATTTTCAAAATAGTTAATAATTGTTACCTGAACGACAGTAGTATTCTTGATCATTACGACTGAAATGTACTTGTACGTAGATAAGGTTATATTTCGAAGTACTTGCACTTATCAAATGTACTGAGAAGTGTACTTGAACATGTGTACTTGACTCAGACACTGGCCCGTGCAAGTAAATAAGTAAGAATATATTTCAATATTGGATTCTCACTCCACTTACAGGCTACTTGCAATAAAATATATGGTATATGCTCATGCACACGTAGACACAGACACATAGACACAGACATGTACGCACGCACGCACGCACGCACGCACGCACACACGTACACAGTATTTCCGTTTAAATGTTCATGTTTTAAGGACGCGTCCTCATATGCATGAATTTACAGTTGAGTAATATATCGTCGGTTGCTCGTAGAAAGAGAAGCGCGCTTGGCGGAACCATGTGTCTGTGAAAGGCATTCCTGGAAGTACCGCATTCCCGGGCTTCAAAGACATCAGCAAGCTTTACCCGGGTCCTCTGAATTACTTCAATAGTTCAGAGCCAAAGGTGAGGCAGGGTTAGCATCAACAATTCGGCGATGTGGTTGAGAGCGATACACCAGAATGTTAATATTTTGTGGAATAAATTACACTTCCCCGATACATACAGTTACCTTACGGTGTAGTAGTGTGCATGAAGGACATGAAATATGATTGTAATAAACGATAGATATATGTTGTAAATATGTGTTGTTAAATGTGTGTGCGTGTATGTGTGTTAGTGCCCTGCGCGGGCCTAGAATTTTAACCCAAGCCCGATCCGCACTTAGCAGTTAGAGTCTGGCTTTGTCCTAGGCTCGGCCCTGCCCGCATGTTTCAGGCCCAGGCACGCGGGCCAAAAACGGGTAAGCCCGCAGCCCGCAAGCCCGCGACCCGCAAAACACCAACTTAGAAAACAATATTTGTTGTTTAACATTAATAACTGAAATTAAGATATGGCATTTAGGCTTTACAATGCATGCGTGTTACGAATTATTACTAGTCATGCATTAGTTATGGTAGCTGTATACAGAGAACAACAAAACACAAAATATTTACTCAAAATGTTTTGTTAAAACACAATTCAAATACTAATCAGCGCATTTACATCGAAATTGTGCATTATAATGCATATGCAAGTGCTTGAAAAAAATTCAAATGCAAATGTTATAATAATATATAGTTACATGGGCCTACTGAGTATGTTGTTTTGACAGAACAAGTTGCATGTTCAATTAGGTAAATCATTGAACTGATATCTGGTCCTCTAATACTGGAGGCCTGGTGGGACATAAGACCGGCCCCACCTTTGCTACCTCTGTTTTTGTCATTTAATAATTGTTTACCAATGAGCAACTTTGTATAGGCAGTTAAGCATTTTATACACGTTTTGTATTTTCTTGATGACCATTTTTGTGCTGACTGCTAAGCTATATTCTCAATGTATCTTGTTATGTTGTTAGTACAATTATTAAATGACCTTTATCGACACTTACTCTTCGTGTGTTCCTGTAGCAAACAAGGCCAGGTTTCTGCCATTGTGTATCATTGGGGTATAAGTATTAAGCATTGGCATGGGATAAATACAATATTTTTATTACATCCAGAACAGGCCCGGCCCGACTCGCGGGTGTTTGTCCCACGCCCGGCCCGCGGCCCGCAGAGTTTAATATCTTACTTATATAAAATTATTCAACTATGTATAGCCCGCAAAATGTATACCCACGAACGGCCCGGCCCGACCCGCAAAATTTAGATGAGGCCGCCGGCCGGGCCCAAAGCCCGGCCCGCGCAGGACACTAATGCGTGTATGTCTGTGCGTGCGTGCGTGTATTGTGTGTGTGTGTGTGTGTGTGTATGCGTGCGTAAGCACGCGCAAGCGCGTGTGTGTGTGTATGTATGTATGTGCGTACGTGGGTGCGTATTCTATTGTGTGTGTGCGTGTGTGTGTGTATACGTGTATGTGTGTGTGTATGTTGTGTGTGTGCGTGCGTGCGTGCGTGCGTGCGTGTGATATGTGTATGTGCTTCAAATGTGGCTGTAGTTGCAACCCGATGCTACACAGTTGTAATCATCTTTAGCTGAACGTATCTCTGCTCGCTCACGATAATATATAATTACTACAATCTCTATGCCGTTTTGCATCTACCAACAGAACGATAATCGGAATGTCATATACGACGGTATATTTCATCAAGACTTCGGTTACGATCCAAAACGTCCGAGAAGTGACCGCAATGCTAACATCGGTCTGGATATAGCTGGACAGGCGAGTTTCATTGACCACTGTTTTTTCACTGCATGGTGTTCACGTCTTCATCGTCTCAACACTGTGGCACATTGGCATTTGGAGGGTCACATAGGTTTAGTAACTCATGATAACCGAGACAATACACACACGGACATCACGCACGCACGCACGCACGCACGCACGCAAGCAGGCACACACAGACATGCACAGACAGACAGGCACGCACGCACGCACGCACGCACGCACGCACGCACGCACGCACGCACGCATGCATGTTGTTAACAGACAGCCAGACAGACAAGCAGAGAGACATACTGACTGACTGACTGACTGACTGACTGACTGACTGACTGACTGACTGACTGACTGACTGACTGACTGACTGACACACACACACGCATGCACGCAAGCGCGCGCGCGCACACACACATACACACACATTTCAAATGCTTCCCGTCCACACGGCGTGTGTTCAGGAGCAGAAGAGGGTCGTCCACGTAGCCGCCAACACCGCGTACGGCCGTCGGTGGGCGGACCTGGAGAAGCTGCAGCCGAAGATGTTGATGACAAACCACGGACACTGCTGTATCGTTGACAGGGAGTTCTACCGCACCTGCAATCTCGGCATCCCACTCAAGGTCGATGATGCAGAACAAATCATTCAACCGTAACAGCCATGGATGGATGGGTGAGCTCGAAGCCACGCGTGTCGATCGGACGGGACACGATGGGTCTGCCATGTAGAGTGAACACCGGTGTTGCTCTGTTACGTACACAAACTTTTCATGTAGGCTCTACGAGAAGTGAGAGCCTACATGAAGTGAGAACTCCATCGGAAACATCTTGTGTTGAAATAATAAAGTATTCTAAATACTTCCATGTCTTCAGCGATTTCTGGGTTTTGGTTGTTCCAGATTAATTAGGCGGATTAATACACAAAATGTGCAGGATATGCGCGCGTGTGTGTGTGTGGGTGGGTGTGCGTGTGTGCGTACGTGTGTGCGTGTGTGTGCGTACGTGTGTGTGCGCGTGCGTGTGTACGTGTGTGTGCGTGCGTGTGTGCGTGCGTGCGTGTGTACGTGTGTGTGTGTGTGTTTGTGTGCGTGTGTGTCTGGGTGTGCGTGTACGTGTGTGTGTGTATGTTTGTGTGTGTGTGTTTGTGCGTGTACGTGTGTGGGTGTGCGTGTGTGCGTACGTGTGTGCGCGTGCGTGTGTACGTGTGTGTGCGCGCGTATGTGTGTTTGTGTGTGTGCGTGTGTGTGTGGGTATGCGTGTGCGTGTGTACGTGTGTGTGCGCGTGTGTGTATGTGTGGGTGGGTGTGCGTACGTGTGTGTGTATGTGTGTGTGTGGGTGGGTATGCGTACGTGTGTGTGTGTGCATGCGTGTGTGTGTGTGTGTGTGTGTGTGTGTGTGTGTGTGTGTGTGCGTGTGTGTGTGTGTGTGTGTGTGTGTGTGTGTGTGTGTGTGTGTGTGTGTGTGTGTGTGTGTGTGTGTGTGTGTGTGTGTGTGTGTGTGTGTGTGTGTGTGTGTGTGTGTGTGTGTGTGTGTGTGTGTGTGTGTGTGTGTGTGTGTGTGTGTGCGTGTATGTGTATTCCAAATATACGCTGACCACCTACTTTGCGAGACACAGTAACGGAGACGACACAGTAACTCCATCTAGTAACTTTTCTGAGTTACTGGTCCGTGTGACCGCCTACTTTTCCGCAACAAACAACGGTTAATAAACACGTTGTTATGCTCATTGTTGTCCAATGTCCTTCATCGCGAGACGTGATGCTAACGAAACGACCAAGATATAGTGATTTTTATAGTCGAAAAAGCTCCCAAAACGAACTTTATTTATTTTGGTAAATTAAAGCGAGGCGTCACCATTGGCGCCGCCATCATTATATACAAATAGACTGTACTCTTCGTATTTTTTTGGAGAAAAAAAGCCGCCAAATCTGCCGAGGAAACTGTTCGAAAAATGCGGAAAACTAACAAGAGTCGTTGATATTTCCGTGCGACCTGGCTGCAGAATTCACGAAAGGAACGCTTCCTATAAGAAGTCGCGTAGACTACACATGACCAGGAGCAAGAATAGTAAGACTCTTCGGGTTCTGGTGCTTCCAATAGCGGGAACCAAGGACAGGAAGACATGGACAGGTCGAAAGCCATTGTTGCTGCCCCAAGTGATGGAGGTGACCCATCTGGTCATGGTGAGGCAGTGACTCTGACTTGTTTGACATTAGTTTTGGATCTGTTAGGCCTACTCATGCAGTGGTGATATTACTGCTGTTATCGCTGCCCATGACTGCGATTCTTTGTGATCTTTGGTATCAGAAGGCTAATGAATGGTCGACTGCCAGTGCGTGCCACATGTTTAAATGAAATCAAATACCTTTAATATCATTAGGCTCTTGCCCGCTGCGCGAGTGAGGTCTTTTCTCAACTCCTCCTCGCAGCATTCCAGTAGTTGTGCGACTATGTCGGGTCCAACAAGTTTAGTACCCGTCTTGTACTCACCCCAGCGGGTTATGAAGTATGACCAGGCCTCGCCCGTCCCGGCCAGTGCTACGGAAGGACGCTTGAGTTTCTCCATCTTCGCATTCGCGCCCAGCGCCCGGGGGACTGCGACGTGCACAGTGGCGTGTACACTCAGCATAGCAGCCACCACTGCCGCCTCTGCGTGCGTAGCCGTATAGTCACAATCCTCGATCGGACACTCAACGTTCACAGGCGCCATCAAGTTGTTTAGTTATAAATAAGAACAGAGTTCCATTTGTTCAGTCACTTTACTAAAGAGAAAGCGTGAAATGACAATAACTAAACAAGTATTGAACAGGTTGAAATGCGAGTGTGTAATGGTTCCGTTTCTAGTAGCGCATGCGCACTGGTATAAGGGACCGGTTATTATGCGGGAGCAAGGGACCGGTTATAATGTTCTCTAATTACGACATGAACTGGATCTCCTCCAACCAGTTCGCGAAGCTTGTTGCTGCTTCTGCTGTTTCTCTTCCATGTCTTTAGCCATGTGAGGCTGTAGTAGACTATTCCGCAGCCTACGTTTTAGGAATACTTCTGCTAGAGATATTCCGGTTACTATGTGCGGTGTACAGCGATATCGCAGCAATAAGTTAGCAAGCCAATGTTCTTTGGTTAGTTGGTTTCCAGCGGTGTGTTTTCGTAGACTCTGCAGCACCGTTTGAAGCTGGGTGATATGGAGCAACTCGGGTATATGTTTGATTCCGTTCATATCCATGGAAGTCTTGAATTCATGCGCAGCAAACAGAGGCCCGTTATCAGATACGACCTCCTTCGGAAGACCATGAGAAGTAAACCTCTGAGAACATCATTGATCTTGCTCGCTGTCGTAGACCTCTTAGGTACTATTTCCAACCACTTGGAATAGCTGTCAACATCGATTAGGTAGTTCACACCGTCCTTCTCTGCAAAATCAATGTGGATTCTCTACGAGATGCGTTTCGACCGTGGCCAAGGATGCAGTGGTGCCACAGCTGGTTGATTTTTCACTGACTGGCATATAGCACATTTCTGCACCATATTCTCTATAGCCGTATCCATTCCTTGCCACCAGATGTAGTTACGCGCAAACGCTTTGGTTTGGCTGATTCCACTGTGGTTTGCATGAAGTTCCTCTAACATCGTCTGATTATATATGGATGGAATCACCATGCGTGACCCCACAACAGGATCCTTGTTCTGTAGACAATTCTTCACGCTTGGTGAAGTACACTCCTAGATCACTATCCTCATGATTTCACTCTCCCGTGAATACATACTATAGTACTCACGACAGCACTGGATCTCGACGCGTTTTCTCTGCAATGTCCGAAGCATCGACAGGTAAGTCATGAACATACGACACTTGGAAGATTCCAGGCTTATCTGTGGTACTCTCCATAGGCGGTAGCAGTCGCCGCAATGCATCGGCGTTTACGTGATCCTGAGATTGTCGGTACCCAATCTCGTAGGTGAACGCTTGTAACATGAGTGCCCATGCAACGCTGCATCCGCAGTGCTGCACAGCCGTCTTAGGATCGAGGATCGAGGATCGTCACCAACGGTTTGTGATCCGTTATCAACGTGAACGAGCGTCCATAGAGATACTTGTGGATTTTTTTTTATTCCAAAGACGATTGACAAGGCTTCCTTCTCAATCTGAGCGTAGTTACGTTCACTTGCCGACAGAGTGCTTGATGCAAACGCTATTGGCTTCTCGTCTCCGTTCTCCATGATGTGTGACAACACTGCTCCCACTCCTACCGCTGAAGCATCTGTAGCCAAACGTAATGGCTTACGACTGTCATAGTGAACCAGTATCTGCTGTGACAACAACAATTTGTTGCACTCTTCCATGGCCTTGTCACATTCTGGAGACCAGTTCCACCTACAGTCCTTCACCAGCAGTAGGTGTAGTGGACGTAACACTGTAGGCATCTGGGGCGCAAACTTCGCATAGTAGTTGATCAACCCAAGGTAGGAATGCAACTGTTTGACGCCGTTCGGTTTCTGAGCCTCCGTGATTGCCTTCAGCTTCTCTAATGTCGGGTGAATACCCTCCGCATCCACTCGATGACCCAGAGACTCCATGGATTTCTGAGCAAATGAACACTTTGCCAGATTTACCCGGATTCCACACTGTTCCAAGCGGGTGAGCACTTGATCCAGAACACGAAGATGTTCCTGTTCCGATTTAGCCGTGATCAAGATGTGATATAGGAAGCACATGACTTGATCCATACCCTGCAGGATCTGTCATCCACGACCGATTGGAAGATACTAGGAGCACTGCTTATCCAGTATGGCATAGGCAGGTAGCGATACAATCCCCTGTGTGTGTTCACTGTCACGTAGCTAGGGTTGCGATTCAGCATCCAGTTCCAATTGCTGGTAGGCTTGTGGCAGATCTATTTTGCTAAACACCTTACCCCCGGCTAGGGATGCAAACAGATCTTCCGCATTTGGGAGTGGGTATATGTTCCAATTCCACGTTTTCATTGATTACGACTTTGAAGTCACCGCAGATTCTCACCGTTTGGTTTGGCTTTGGCACCACCATGATCGTTCAGGATAAGGTCGGTCCTCCAGAAATGGCAGAAGACCTGAATGAGTATTTTAGTTCAGTGTTTACCAGGGAAGATAATAATTCACTGCCAGTAACAGAGGCTAAGTTCAAGGGGGCAGAATCAGACTATTTAGGACAGTTGATTGTAACCCCGGAAATGGTAGCTAAGAAAATAAGGTATATGAAGGATAATAAATCACATGGAATGGATGGGATTCAATTTGAGAACAAATTAGCGGAGAGGAGAGCAACTAAAATGATATCAAAACTGAGGGATCTTTGTTATGAAATTCGCCTAAAAGAAATAGAGACAAGGAGATTGAGAGGAGATAGAAGTGTTTAAAATATTGATTGGTTATGAAAATATTGATAGGAATATTGTTTTCTCAGTTAAGAAAGATAGGACTAGAGGACATGAAGTTACATTAGTAAAGGAGCAGTGTAGATTAGATATAAGAAGGTTTTCGTTTTCACAAAGGACTGTAAATGAATGGAACATATTATCTACTGATTGTGTGGGTGCTAATAGCGTGAATATGTTTTAAAATAAAATCGACACATACCTCAGAAGGGTGGGATACTTGTAGATAAAAGGGTTGGACTTTCGATAAGCCAAAGTCCACCTGCCATTTCGATAAGCCAAAGTCCACCTGCCATCTACAATTAATTCTCTAGGTGGCAGTCTTATTAAATCGGTGCAGACCAATCACTATGATCTACCTTCTTGATGATATTCTCTGCTTCCAGCCTGGTTAGCTCAGCTTTCACCTTATCTCGAAGTGCATATGGTACCGGTCTAACCTTGTGAACCTACGCTGTGCATGATCTTTCATGTAGATTTGCGCCTTGTACCCTCTAATGGTACTCATCGAACACCTGTTCAGACCATGCACACGTTTCTTTCAGTCGGTTGTAAGTTTGCATAATAATTTTGAGATTTGTGCTTCTCCATCAAGACATAAACCCGAAGGCTTATAGGAACGTTTTTATTGGCGCGTAACGGCCTATTGTGACGTAAATAAATAGGTTAACCAGTCATACGCAGCGGCATTGTACGGTAACCGCTCAGCAACCAATAGCACTCGCCTGTATAACACTGATTGTCCAGAATGGTTAACAAGCATGGCTGTTATGGGACTAGCAACAATGATTCAAGCTACACTCATTGACAGGACCCGCGGGGTGTTTACACCTATAGATATGTTTATATTTATATGAATGAAATACAAGCGTCAATGAGCGCTTATTACAAGTCGTTAACGTTGCAAATATATATGTATTATTCACGAAATGTTCCGTTTATTGACATCCTTACCACAGCATGACCTACTCTATTAATGAAATAAATTTATTAAATTACATCTATGATGTATTGTATTGATGTAATGACCTATTTGGTTTTATTTTAGTATGGCATGTGTTGTTATCGAATTAATACTATTATACGGGTTGTAAAAAGTTACGGCTGACAACACTAATTATTGTGAACTTAAAATAAAGTAACTGGTTGGTATTGACAGCCTTATTATGTATACTTAATTCACAATTGCACATAATACAAGAACTATTACATCTTTCAACTGAATACGAATAACGTTTATTTGTGTTAATGTTAATTATTTCACAATTAAGACAACTTTTTAACAATTTGTTTGTACTTAATGATGATATAACTAAATATTAGTAATTTAGAATATTGTTTCTTCACACAAAGGTTTCCTAAGATTTGTGTAAAACAACATATATTAATGTAATAATATTTAAGAGAGTAAGCCTACACACACGCACACACGCACAAGTTTTAGCTGCAGTTTACATAAGAGGAGATGACGGTCACTGCCAGCATCGGCTCCTCTCATCATCTCGACATATGGCAAAGATTGCTTCCACTTCTGGTTGATTGCGATGTGATCTATTTGGTTGCTTGTTCTGCCGTCAGGAGTGGGCCACGTTAACTTGTGGATTGTCTTGTGTTGAAAGATAGTACCACCAATGACTAGTCCATTCTCTGAGCAGAGGTCTCCATTGTCATTTCTCATGCTTCATATCCTTCGTTGTCCGAGCCCACTTTGGCGTTCATATCTCCCATAACTATCAGGATGTCGTGTCGTGGTGTCTTGTCAATTTGCTCCTGCAGGCGGTTGTAGAATGCATCCTTCATCTCCTCATCTGCTTGCTTGGTTGGTGCATAACACTGAACGATGGTAGTCTTGGTAAATTTAGAATAAAGCCTTGCTCTAATGATACGTGATTCGACTTGTTCCCATTCTATCAGATTTTTTTTGGCGAGTTAATCCATGACGAGAGCCACTCCTTCACTCCTTCACGGTGTTGTCCATCAGTTCGCCCAAAATAGCAGATGATTTCTCCTGAGGAAAGCACCATCTTGCCACATTCCTCCATCTCACCTCACTCAGCCCCACAATACTGATGTTGTATCTTTTCATTCCACTCATCACCTGTGCTGTTCGTCATGTCTCATAATCGTTCGCACATTCCATATGCTGCCACTCTCACTTTTTGGTAATTGTGTATCTTCAAAACTATGGAATGTATAGCTAAATAAAGCGTATTTGTTCTTACGTTTTGACATTAGTACTATTACACTAACATGGATATTATGCAATAACCAGTAAAGACAAGTGTGTTCTTCGTTTTCCTATATAACTGTTTATAGTTCAACATATAGTCTTCAAGATATATCAGCGTTTTGTTGAATGGGTGTGTTGTTGGGACATCACATGTGGTGGGGTAGTTTGGCCGATACCGAGCGTGTGCAAAATTTCAACAATGCATATGCAAGGGTAAATAATAAAACACAAAAATTATAAATGTACATATGCGTTGATAGTCCCATTTAGATAAAACGTACATTGGTTAAATCGGCATCCAACAAACGTAAACCTACAGTAAAGTCTAATAGTCTCATATTTTGACGTGGGGTATTTTTGACGATACCGAGCGAATGACATAGACATATTGATTCTGGTCAGGATTTTAAATATTAGTAGACGTTTTGCACACATTTACCAGATATCCTTTAAGGTATGTAACATTGATAAAATAGAAATATAGTAATGTTTTCCCTATTTGTTATGACGTTCATGCCGCTGACTATACCGAGCTTATACACAAGACCGAGCGTATGCCAATCAAATATTTAAAAAATATTCAACTGCCATCTTACGGCAATATAAGTGACTGCCCATCGCATAGACAACCCGGCAGGCGTTGTTTGTCAACAGCAGACGAAGACTTGCTCGTATGTAAGTACATTTTTACTGTTTTGTAATCAAACTAAGGCGAACAATAGATTTGGTGTGTTGTATACTGTCTCCAGATCATCCATGTGTGTATTATTTACGAACTTTAATTGAAAACTCTTTTGATTTTCATTGTAGCGAGTTCCCGCCCGAACGTATCCCGCGCAAATTGGGGTCCTAAGCTCAATACACGTGATGTTGGTTGGATTACATGTTATGCCTTACGCTCGGTACTCGTGCACGCTCGGTATCGCATGTTTGCTTGCACGCAAGATTAGCCTGTTTTGATGATCATATCAGTAGTTGATTGTGTGTAAATAATTATACATTATTTCTATGGTATTTTATATAGACGAACAAAAACATTAATTGTATTAATATAGTATATTTACGCTCGGTATCCATAATGTATACGTTCGGAAAAGTACATGAAATATCTTTTGTATTTTAGACGATCACAATGGTCGGCAAACGTGTCCTGATAGCTGCACAAAAAGTATCAAATGCACAAAGGTCACGGGCGTACCGAAAGAAAAGACAGGGTGATCCTAGCTATAGGGCAGAAGCAGGCTTTGCGTCACAAAGTAAGTATTAACTGCTGAAAATTAATTAAATGTAATTAATCGTTTAGCGTATATTGTGTAATGAGTAGTTAATTATTTAATTATTTTGTCAGTAAACATTTATTTTAACTTGTTTTCAAGAGGCCAACGTTAAGTATGACCGAAGAAAGGAAAATAGCATATCTTTAACGCAAAGCAACAAATAATAAGAAGTACCGGGCAAAAAAGAAAGGTAAGTTGTTAGAGTCAACATATTTGCTGTATTTATCTATGACATAAATTACGCGGTTCTTATAAGTTATGTAAGATAATTCCATTATAATTTATAGAGGCCTACATATTATTAACACTCTTTGTATTGTTGTAGCAGCGAAGCAAGACAACGCTGGAACACCACAAGAGGAAGGAACATCACAGGTCAGGTCCTCCAAGAGGAAGCGTGGTTTAGCTCCAGAGAGATATCCACTCCCACCACGTAACTGGCGAACAGTTGACAAAGACGAGCCCATGTCGTCTAGGTACAGGGGATCATGTATGATTCTTTATAGTGTGCGTGCGTGCGTGCGTGCGTGCGTGCGTGCTTGCGTGCGTGTGTTGTTACTGCTATTACTGTATTTTATTTATGTCTTACTGAATACCTTACCAATTGTTAAGGTAATTAATGTTGATGTAATATATTATAAGAAGATATATTATATACGTTTGATAAGAAATGAAGTGTTTATAAGATTGTACACTTGAAACCCACAATCAGTTTATTGTGACACGTGTACATGTATTTAATGTAGTATATTCTGTCAGCCATACAGCAAATAATGATACAATAATTATATCACGGTTTATGAATCAGTTTCATATTGTAAGTTGGTGGTGCAGCTGCCTCTTTCAGGTGAGCCTAATGTGAGACAGAAGAAGAAAACGATAGGTGAAGCACTGGACGAAATCAAACGTTTAAAGATTACGTTGTCAAAATATAGTACTAGTCCCACGTCTGCTCCAGCAACTTCACTGACCTCAAATATAGGCTCAGCATCATCTGCTGTTTATTCGAATAGAATATAGGCTACTAACACGACAACGTAGCAGACTAGCAGTGTAGTAGACAAGTTTAGTTTACCGAGGAGGTGACTGCCATGGTTACTGGCTTACTAACGTAAGACATGACTGTAACAGTAAGCACTTTAGTAGAATAGTGTTGTTTGTTCTGCTGATTAGCAGCAGTTATAGCACGATGACTACACCTAATTAATTTATTTGGTTAAGAATAGAACATCACGTGATCTCCGTCTGTTACTGGGTTATTAAGGAATATAACAGATATGTCTGGTGTCACATGGTTTATTGAAACACTATGTGTCCTGATTAACTTTCTTCTGTCACTAGATGTCCAACAGTTCGTGACGGAGTCCATTAGCTGAAAAGAAGATTGTTTCATCCTACTAAACATTACACAAATAATCGACACGATCCTTTGTTGTTTAAGACATACCTCTTGCTATAAACACTACGTTTTTTTCCTTCGAGGCTGCATTTTCACCCAAGTGGTGACGATTGGAAATATGTGCATATAGCTGTTACCGAGGAACACTCAGAGAGGCCAAGCAACATTAATCAAATGCCACTTAAGACCATTACTTTCTATTTGAGAAATATTAAAGAAAAATCCATATGCGATACCGAGCGTATACTTTTTTAAACATCCCCAGAAAGACTGCACACGATAGTATCCGGACAAACTTTGTTCCGTTGAAAAGGAAATTGTTTATTTTACACTTGAACTTACGGTGATATTATATAAGTAGTTTCCCTTGGAATGACAAGTAGTTATATGACCTCTTGTCTCTTCTAAATGGGTGACAGAAAAGGTACCCTATGTTTAAAGTTGCATGAAAACAAACGACATTTTACAAAAAGTTTCCATATCTATCGATTCTGAACCATAAATCTGTTACGTGCTAAAAAAATAATCCAAATACATGTTCAAAATGATCTCAAAGAGTCAATTTTCGTAATTAAGCTACCCACATTTATTTCACGAATAGCCTAACATGTTGTTTATTAGTGACTGAAAGGAAAACATGACATATTTAATTCTAAATTTACCTCCAAGAGTTCGACGTTTACCTCAAAAAGGTGAGCACTAGTTAACTGGACCTGCAACCTCAAACAGTTACTAGTCCACCAGCATAGCTACTAGTCCACCGGCATAGTTACTAGTCCACCAGCATAGTTACTGGTCCACCAGCATAGTTACTAGTCCACCAGCATAGTTACTAGTCCACCAGCATAGTTACTGGTCCACCAGCATAGTTACTAGTCCACCAGCATAGTTACTAGTCCACCAGCATAGTTACTGGTCCACCAGCATAGTTACTAGTCCACCAGCATAGTTACTAGTCCACCAGCATAGTTACTGGTCCACCAGCATAGTTACTAGTCCACCAGCATAGTTACTAGTCCACCAGCATAGTTACTGGTCCACCAGCATAGTTACTAGTCCACCAGCATAGTTACTAGTCCACCAGCATAGTTACTGGTACACATTTTAGCAACTGCACAATGCGCGAACGCTAACGGCCTAAACACTAGACCCTAATAACAAAGTGTACAGTGTATTGCCGGCTGATAATCATTTAATACATATGTCCGATAGGTTTTATTCTGCTGATATGTACGCTTACAAACTGACTTAATGTATCACAATACTGTTAATTAAATTTAGTTATATATATATTCGTTAAACAAAATTACGAACCACAAAGATTTAGAAAGTGTTCCTTAATTTAACAAGATTTAACAAGATTGCCATCCAGAAAATTACTCTGGATGGCAGGTGGACAAGGAAGCCTTTTGGCTTATCGAGAGTCCAATACTTTTTATCTACATGTATCCCGCCTTTTTAAGGTGTGTGTCGATTTTATTTTTAAACATATTCACGCTACTAGCACCAACACAATCAGGAGATAATCTGTTCCATTCATTTACAGTCCTTTGTGAGAATGAGAACTTTCTTATATCTAATCTACACTGCTCCTTTACTAATGTAGCTTCATGTCCTCTGGTCCTTCTATTTTTCTTAACTGAGAAAAAAATGTTTCTATCAATATTTTCATAACCATTCAATATTTTAAACACTTCTATGTGATCTCCTCTCAATCTCCTGGTCTCTAGTGTTGTTAAACCACATTCTTTTAGGCGTATTTCGTAACTAAGATCCCTCAGATTTGGTATCATTTTAGTCGCCTCTGTACTCTTTCTAGCATATCTATGTCCTTCTTGCGATATGGCCTCCATGCTACAATATTCTAAATGAGGCCTCACTATGTTTTGTACAGCGGTACTATTAATTTTTCTTATACGCTATATTTCTGCCTAATTAATCCAAGGATTTGATTTCCCTTTGACGTTGCAATTCCGCACTGCTCTGAAACCTTCACATCAGCACTAATGGTTAACCCCAAGTCCTTTTCTTTTTCAGTAGTACTTAGAACAGTACCCCCCATTTTATATTTTACCTCTTCATTCCCATGACCTGTGTGGAGGCATTTACATTTCCCAAAATTGAACAGCATTTGCCACTTTTCAGACCATTTGATCAACCTATCAAGATCATCTTGTAAATGCTGTCTGTCTCCATCACTTTTAATCCTTCTAAACACTTTTGTATCATCCGCAAATTTTAACATCTTGCTTGTTATATCATCGTCCAAATCGTTGATATATATTAAGAATAATATAGGTCCTAGTACTGATCCCCGTGGTACCCCACTCAATACCGATTTCCAGTTTGAAGCCTCCCCATCAACTACTACACGTTGTCTTCTATCAATCAGCCATTTTTCTATCCAGTTTATTATACCATTTCCTATGCCATGGGCCTTTAGTTTAAGCAGTAATCTTTGATGTGGCACTTTGTCGAAAGCTTTCTGAAAATCTAAGTAGATGATATCAACTGGTGATTCCTCATCTACCCACTTAGTGATGTCTTCAAAAACATAACATATTTGTTAAGCATGAC